>OY748296.1:21711418-21809670 GCA_963556515.1 Nudaria mundana
GCGAGTGATCTTCGAGGTATCACATGAGCTGCTTGTTGATGAGGAGCTCAAACACCTTGCAGATGACTGAGGTGACAGCTATGGGTCGATAGTTGCCCGGATCAGACCGATCCCCTTTCTTGGGGATCGGTTGTACGTTCGCCTCTTTCCAGACCTCCGGCACGATTCCTGTGGAGTAAGACAGGCGGTACAGACGAGTTAGTACAGGAGACAACTCAGCTGCGCATTTCCGTAGTACCACCGCCGGAATGCCGTCAGGGCCACTGGCTTTCCGCGTGTCGAGTGATCGCAGCACTGCCCGTACATCGCATTGCCTGAGTACAATGTCAGGCATAGTGTAGCCACAGTTGACGATGGCGGGGGGCTGCAGGCCACGGTCGTCGACCCGGGAATTAGCCGCAAAGAGGTCTGCGAGCATATCCGCTTTCTCTTGGGCTTTGTGAGCCAGTGTTCCATCTGGGTAACGCAGCGGTGGCAGCGAGGGCTGACAGAAGTTAGATTGCACGGCCTTGGCCAGTTGCCAGTATCCACGGCTGCCCGTGGGATGGGAAGTGAGCTCCTGACCAAGCCGCGCGATGCGCTGGGCATCCGCTCTCTTAAAGGCCCTCTTGCTAGATTTTGTGGCCCGGTTGTACGCTGCTTTGAGGTGGCCCACGTTTGGGTCGCGCACAGCCCGGGCCCTGATCCAGGCGCGATATGCCGACTGTTTTTGTCGAACAGCTTTGGCACAATCTCGCCCGAACCAGAGACGGGCTCTGCGGATACTGGCGACATCAGTGAAAGGGATGTAATATTCCATCCCTAAACTGATCTCGCCAGCAATCACAGAAGCGCTATCCGAGGGAGCCTTTCCTACAAAGCAGCGCTGGCTCCAGGGGACGGACGCATAGTAATCGCGTAGACCGTCCCAATCCGCTGACGAGTAGTGCCATAGTCGTCGTGACATTTGTACAGCACGTGCAGGAGGTGATACCTTCATGCCAGCGTGAACAACACAGTGGTCGGAACTACCCAATGGGTAAAAACTACCCTACCGAAACACTGTACTGGGCTGGGCGACTCGTCAGCAGTAAATCCAGCAGAGCGGGCGCGTGATCTGACCTGTCTGGTATCCGGGTGATCCCGCATATCATCTGGGTCAGACCGTGGGAGAGAGCGAACGCATGGGCGGCCCTACCCGCATGATCAGTCTTGAGGGACCCCAGCCTTTCAATGTGATGGGTCAGCGTTCGGGAACCGCACCTGCGCTTCATCAGCCGTCTCGCTGAGGTACTGGAAGAGCTTTGTTGTCTCAGAATCCCCTGTGTGGGAACGGTAGACGCACACATAGATCTGGCTCATAGAGCCATGGTCTACGTGCAGCCAAAGGACAGAATTGGAGGGGTTCTCTAGGCAGCGCAACCGGCGGCAGCAAACATCCGCCCTAACGAACACGCACACCCCGGCTTTGTCTCGAAATTGTTCCTCGATGACATAGCCGGGGTAATACAGGTAAGACGTGTCGTCAGGGCGGCGTATTTGTGTCTCCGTGAGGAACATCACAGCGGGCCGTGCCGTCTCAAGGTGATGGTGGACGGCATCGAGGTTCGCATGGAGTCCACGGACGTTAGTGAACTCCACCTCGAAAAGTGAAGTCGTGGGGTTTCCTAGGGCCGCTGTGTAACGTTTACTTTTTTTTGTTGCACTGCCATTGTAGATTTTGAAGACGAAGAAGCGTGAAGACAGGGCGACATCTGGTGCAGCAGTAAGTGACAAAGCGCAGTGGCTAGCTTTGTACCAGTTGGTTCTGAGTAAAGATGTTGGATGGTATATTTGGCTGTATAGTTGCATCGTGGATTTTCGGGAATACAGGCAATTCGGATGCTTCTGCTAGTTCGCTAGGTTCAGTAGCAGTTCCAGTAGGTTTTACCATATTTGCATAAGAACGAGATGTCGTGACGAAATTAGTTGGCCGTTTTGCTGCTTTGAGAGGTTTGAGCTCTTCCTTGCGATCTTCTATCTTCTTAAGGTACTTCTGTCGCTCACTACAGAGACGAAAGTTAGCAGGATGATTTTCACCACAGTTGCAGCACTTTGCTGGTTCATTACGATCTTACTTGGTGCAATCTTGTGTAAGATGGGATTCGGTGCACTTGACGCACCTCGGAGTAAGGTTGCAGTTTTTGGATGAATGTCCAAACAATTGACATCGAAAACATTGAGTACCAAGAAACGTCTTGGCCTTGTATTTCTCTATATTTACCACACAGTTGCTGATATACTTTATCCTCTTGAAGGCTGCCATGTCGGAACTAGGAGGTAACTGAATCAGAAAGGGAGGACAAGACACTTCTTTGCCTTCTGCGACCTTGATTTTCTGTCTTTGAAACCCAAGGTACTAAGCTCCGCACTAAGAGATTGCTCGACGTAGGCAGGCAACCCAAATATGACAGCCCTATAATTTCTTTCGTCTTTTCTTGAAAATGTATGGAAATTCATTTTCTCAGCCCGGAGGCCATCTTGTAGTTTTTGGTGGCTGTCCGCGTTGTAGCAGTAGACAGCTATTCTATTGTTACCTTTGTATTGAAGGTGATAAGCACTGGTGTAGCGGGACACCAGTGTCTTGATATACTTGTGAGTCCAATCAGGTTTCAGCACCATAAATATAGGTGGGATCTTACTTCTGCGAGCTGTGGTCGCCTTGTGTAATTTAGCCGCTAAGGTCGGCGCTAGTGGCATTTCGGTAGAAAGTCCGCTGAAAGAGTTTGTAGTTTCAATACCAGTTGGCCGTGGTGAGTCCCTTTGTGGAGCAACATGTTTTGGAATCTTCCAGTCGTTGGGCTTTTTCAGGTTTTCTTCTCCTGGTCGTTTACCAGAAAGCGAGCCAAATGAATTACTTCTTATTAGAAAACCGTCCATCTTCTTACGTATTTGGAATTATATCGATATCAAGTATATCGATACTTTCCCATCACTATAATTGGTACCTGCACCAACACACAGTTTAGATGACCACTATTATTCTGCGCGTGCGAATGCAACAGCTGATCGCAACGGAATGGAGTGATTACTGAAATTGAACATGAGCTCATTCGACTTACGCATATTATGTTCTGTAATACAAAAAATATCAATATTATCTGAATTCATTAACAGTTCCAACTCTAACTCTTTGCCATGTGTTAAACAACCAATATTTTGATGCCCTATGTTGATATAATTTACATTTTTTGATTTGGTTTGATTTGGAGGGCATTTTTTAACATATTTAATATGTAACTAAATTTAATTCAATTAATTGACTGTCTGCTAAAGGGTAATATTGCCTCTGTTGTCGTAAAACTTAATTTAAATTACTTGGAACAGATTCCAAAGTCTTAACACTAAATCTACATTGCTCAATAAAAGCAGTTTTGTCAGCCAAGTTCTTGGCTGAAGTGTAAAAATAATTGAATAGCAAACTTGCTATTTGTCTCTTATATTGCTTTGGTGGAAAATACCTACCTTTGTTTACATAAACAATATGTTTGTTATCGTTAAACTTACTGTCAGAAATTGACAAATTGTATTTATATACAGTTCTCTTAAAAACAGAATTAAAGTCAATTACATGGAATTTATTATTATATTGGCAAGTTAAATTGAGTTGTAAATTTATCTTATATCTAAGAGAATTTTCCACGTCTGGCACACCTTTTATATATGGTAATGTAAACATTACTACATGTTCAACATTTAAGTTTTGCATTTTGTCAAAGTATAGGGATAGTTCATTTTTGTTAATTTTACCCCTGTTTGAGCAGAAAATAATTATTTTACTGTTGGAGTCAAAATTATATTCTAATATCTTTTGCATAGTTTCATTTAAAGACAACAGTTATTAATAATTGAATAACATATTAAGCTACATCATAACAACATCGAATTTTTGCAAAAATTCGATGTTGTCGGTAGTGGTCATCGTAGCTCAGTTGGCAGAGCAGTCCCCCTGTTAGGGAAAGGCCGTGGGTTCGAATCCCGCCGATGACATCAGTTTTTGTGATCTATTTATAATTTCTTTCTTAATATTTTAAGAATAGTTTAAGCAAACTCATTGCTTTGAAATACAAAAATATAATTGAATAACAATTTGAATTAAATTGTTGTATCAGAAAAGAACCAAAATCAGTTCCAATATCATCACTAAATAAAATTAGTTTAGTATAACCAGTATGACTATTACTTTTTACACTGTCACACAATTCATACACTAATGAAGTAGAAGCCTGGTGCTCCAAAGATTGAGAAGGACTTGTGCAGTTGATGTTTTGAGTACCTTATCTATACTTGATGAACACTTATTAAAGTCTTTTAGAGACCATTCATATTTCTTAGTTACATACTCTAATTCAAATTGCAATTTTTTTATTTGTGACTCTAAGCGTTGTGTGTCAGTGTAATATTTTAAATGACTTTGTTTAAGTTCTAACATAGATAATTTAGCTTTCTTTATTAGGGTTAAATCTTGTAAAACTGTCTCTACTTTTCCCCCTAAAGTCCCGTAAAATTGAAAATCACATAAGTCACTTTAAATTTATTCCTCCTCCAAATAAGTTAGAAATACTTACGGTAGGAGTCATACACGTACATTTCTACGCTTCAACAGTGTATGAGACTGTAGCAAGCCAAGACATTTTTAAACTGTAGAGTATACTATGGTTTATTAAAAGGATAGCCAACGCTCAGGGACGTTGTACTAATATTGGGAGCCTCAAATTAATTTTCACTCTACAGCGAGAGCCAGCGGAATATGCGCTTCGGTTGCTCCCAACCACTTATGTACCTTCGTGGTACTGACGTTAACTATATTTTAACCCTACAGTCATCATACCTCATATTGAAATAAAACTTACCATGTAATACAAAAACGGCTTCACAAAGAGGGTTTCAAGGTAACAAGGAGTGATTTATTACATACCCTTCTAACTCATAATCACCGTACTGTAACAAAGTTTTTGAAACAATAATTAACATAAGAGGTAACATGATGGACGACACGCAATTATAAAAGGCAGGTAGTCGTATAAATACGAGAATATTATGAAATCTAAACTGACCCTCTTTCTAAATTGCGTTGGAATTCCTTCGGAGTTTATTTTGGATATTTTTATACGTTTCTATTATTTTTATATGAAACCAATGTGAGAGAGAAGGCAGAAATATCCAATTGCATTGCTTAGTTTGCAAACTTTGTAAGTACAAGACCAGCATCACAACATTGTTTTGAAGTCAATCTATAAATATTGGATAGAAACAGGCGTTACTTGGCGAAAATCCATGACAAAACAATGGTAAGTAAAATGTTTTAGGTAAGTAAGCTGTTCTCTCTGAGACAGTCTTGATAATGCCTCGTTTAGAGGCGAAACAACGATCGACGTTTTGTTGTCTTTTTAATTCTGCGAAAAATTAATGCTATTATATAATTTTAAAAAGTTTTTCTTAAAACATTTTACTTACCATTGTTTTGTTCAATCTATAAAGTTGCTGTTAATTACTTAGAATAAATAGATTATAATATTAAAACGGTAAACGGGAGGTGTGTTCGTCAGAGCATCAACTGCATAAATGCGTTAGCATGGGCATCAAGCCCTCGATGAAGTATCTTATTATCGGATCGTACTTAATAGCCGATGGAACTTCGGACCACATTTCCGAAGTTTGGTCCCCAAGGTGACACAGGCATCGGTTGCGCTTTCGCGACTGATGCCCAACCTAAAGGGACCCAACGCTTCCTGCAGGAGACTGTACCTGGGGACCGTGCGTGAGTGTGGCCCTATACGGGGCTCCCGTATGGGCGGCGAGGTTGACGGCCAATAACTCAACGCTCCTTAACAGACCGTTGAGGACCTTGGCCGTCAAAACAATAAGGGGCTACAAGACGATCTCCGGAGAGGCTACATGTCTCCTAGCCGGGACCCCTCCATGGCACCTGGAAGCGAGAGCCCTTGCGTCATTGTTCCAATGGCGCAGGGGAGGCGCTGGAGCGGGACCACAGGCCTGCGTCTCTAAAAATCGATGACCACCAGTCCCAACTCCGCCAGGATCTTATGGAGTCATGGAGGGTGCAACTGGAGCAACCCAAGTGGGGTACCACCATCATCACGTGGGCGAGTCAGCGCCGGGGCCTCGTAGTGGGTCTGGGCGTGGATACCCTCTCGCTGGAGACCATGCTTCAGGCCATGGTCTCCAACAGGAGTAGGTGGAACGCGGCCGTGTCCTTCTGGGAGCAAGTCGTGCTCGCGAAGTAGGTGGCCGTGAGGGAGAGGGAGCGTACCCTCCCCGCCGAGTTCCGTAGTCAGCGGCGAGGGCGCCGCAGACTCATCTACGCCCAAGACCATCGACCTCCATGATCGGGGCCTGAGGACGGCGGGATCGCCACCCGTCGTCCTTACAGAAGCAGGCTAGAAGGGTTGCGTGCTGCGGGGCCTTTGCCCCATAGCACGCAACCAGATTCACTCACTGACGCGCGATAAAACCCTACCCCAACGACGCGGGATTCTCATCCCGACCCAACCCCCGCAGAGACCACAGAGATGGTCAAAGTCCACCGGGCGCTACTGGAAATACGTTTTGCTTGTAACCAGAGACGCCCGGCAACGGACGTTAGAGCGGCCGTGGCCTTGGGCCGCGGAACTAAAAAAAAAACTCATTTACATGTGTGTCGTCAATACCACAGAATAGGGAATAGTACTTTCATACTAGCTACTAGCTACTAAATTATGTTCTATCTATAGGTATATAATATAATAATATGTCAAACGTTTTACAACACGAATGTCTGATTGTCTAAGCAATAAACACTAGTAGGGCCCGAGAGTATTGTAGACGTTTTATTGCGTCTTGTACAATTGGCTACAAACTAAGATATAGGGCTTTTTATAGATCTGTCTACAATAACGTCTATATGTAGATTACATCTTATTAAGGGCTAACGCTTCTAAAAACCTTCCTTAGGGTCCAAACATGTGGTCGAGCATTGTTTTGTATGAAACCGCATAGTTATAACAGGATTAGTTTGATTCACGCTGACAACATTTGTCGTTAAACGCAACGATGTGGTTGGTATCATTATAGACATTGCAACCACAACGCAACTACCATCGATATTGCGTCGATATTTTTGTAGTTACTTACAACTCCAATACGCTGCACGTTACCACTTTTTGTCGCTGCGACAAATGTTTATAGGTACTCTACTAAAATGTGTCCAACTTTCTTACATATCATCCATACAAAGATCTTCAGAACTGCTTCGGTTGCGGGGTCAGTAGAGCATCGGCTTTCAAAATCAAAATCAAAAAATCAAAATATCTTTATTCATGTAGGTCACAAAGTAACACTTATGAACGTCAAAAAAAGAAAATGCTTCTACATTTACATTTACCGCCAGATTCGCAAGGCAATAGGTAGAGCCTGTGAGGAAAGAACCTGGCAAGAAAAACTCACGGCCACTCTTTTTATTCGCCAGTAAATACAATGATTCTGTTACAACAATAAAAAGAGGGCAAGGGCAGTACGTGACCATGTGTGGACCAAGTGAACTTACAAATTTTGAATCTGTTATTCACAAAAAAAAAGTCAATACTAGTTAAAGGTGCCACATAATCTCAAAGTACCCATACCTTACAATATCATAATAATAATAATTTAACAATAATAAGTGAGTTTCAGCAATAAAACAACATTTCAAACAGAAGTAGCCCCTATGTAGCTCGAGTGATGAGCAAGCAACTCATTGCCATTTCTCTGTATCGTTTAGATAATCTTTAATAGTATAATATGCCTTTTTTAGGAGGTGTGTCTTAACAGCCACTTTGAATTTATTCAAAGGAAGGTTCATAATGTTTAGAGGAATTTTGTTATAAAAACGCACACCAAATCCTGCAAAGGAGTCATGAACCTTCTGTAAACGATAATACGTCCCAACCAATTTATGCTTATTTCTAGTTTTTATTGCATGTATGTCACTGTTCACACTGTATAAATGTATATTCTGTTTAACGAACATAATATTCGCATATATATATTGTGATGCAACTGTTAAAATGCCTATTTCTTTAAATCTTTCTCTAAGAGAAACTCGTGCATTGAGTTTATAAATCGCACGTATAGCTCGCTTTTGGAGTATAAAAATGATCTCTATATCAGCTGCCTTGCCCCACAGTAAAATTCCATACGACATGACACTGTGAAAATAGCTAAAATAAACCAGCCTGGCAGTTTCTACATCCGTGAGCTGTCTGACTTTACTAATAGCATAAGCCGCAGAGCTAAGTTTCCCTGCAAGACCCGATATTTGGGCGTTCCACTGTAATTTACTGTCTAGAGTAATACCCAAAAATACGGTTGATTCTACAAGATTAAGGGTATCACCGTTCAAAATAATATTAGTACCGTAGTTCTGAACATTCGGCATACTAAATCTAACACACTTCGTCTTTTTTGCGTTCAGAAGTAAATTGTTGGTTGTAAATCAATCCAGAACTAGTGCAAGTGAACTATTTACTTCGTCAAAATTCCTCAGCTTGCGATCAACTTTAAAAATAAGTGATGTATCATCGGCGAATAGAAAAATGTCGCACAAGTTCTGTACATAGAACGGTAGATCATTAATGTAAACTAAAAATAGAAACGGACCTAGAATTGATCCTTGTGGCACGCCCATAGCTACAGAAGCCCCTAAAGACCGACTACCATTGATATCAACATGTTGTATTCTATCACTGAGGTATGAGGCAACTAGGTCCAGTGCCGAATCTCTGATACCATAATAATTGAGTTTCCGTAATAGGGTATTATGTTCAACGCAATCAAAAGCTTTGGAGAGATCGCAAAATATACCAATGGCATCTTGCTTATTCTCCCAGGCATTGAAAATATGCTTCAGAAGCGTTACCCCTGCGTGAATGGTAGAACGACCTCTTGTGAATCCATACTGCTCATTATGTAGTAGCATATTTGAATTAAAATGTGATTGTAATTGCTGCAATATAATTTTTTCAAAAATTTTACTAATGGCAGGTAGTATTGAAATTGGTCTAAAATTACCAGGGTCGCTTTTTGATCCAGTTTTAAATAAAGGTATCACTTTACTGTATTTCATGAGATCAGGAAACACTCCACTATTGACACATTTATTACCCCACAAGTCAGCTGTCTTTTTTGAGTTAAGCGACTTGAATACTTTTATAATATCATTAGGGTTTACATATTCAAAGCTAAATGAGACATGACACTGATTCATGCCGCTTTCCAGCATACGTTGAGCTTTAACTGGGCAATAATTCAAGGAGCTAGTTATATTCGCGGGTATGTCTATAAAAAAATTATTAAAGGATTGTGCTACATCTGGTTCTTTGTTAATGACTTTATTATCAATAATTAATTCAAAGTCATTGTCACGGGGCTTTAGGCGACCGGTTTCAGCATTAATTATGTTCCAAGTCGTTTTGACTTTATTGTTGGACTGTTTAATCTTATTACTCAAATATAATGACTTGGCAGCAACACACGCTTTTCTGAAAGTTTTGGAATAATCTTTAACATACTGAATAAAATCAGGATTAAAATTATATTGCTTCATACCATAATATTCATACAACTTAGCTCTACTTTTGTAGATGCCAGTGGTTGCCCAGTCACAGAACTGGAGGTTTCCATTTTTATAAAAAGTTCTTGATTTAAATATATAGTCGAACTCAGATTTAATTGTATTAAACAAGGACTCATATAAGTTATTTGGATCAACCTGGTTAAAGTCAATACTAGCAACTTTTGCAGAAACGCTTTCATTAAATCGTTCTAGGCGATATGTACTCATTGGCCTACGTGAATTTTTTTTTCCTTTAGCCGTGATATTGATGGGAAATACGACCTTCTGCCCCAGATGGTCAGATTTGAAGTTACTTAATACCTCCTTTGTCAGGAGTTCACAGTTGCAAAATATATTATCTAGACATGTTGCAGAATGTGATGTGATTCTAGTTGGCTCTGAAAATAAGTGTTGTAAGCCGAAGGAACTAAATAAATCGATAAATTTAATGCATTTAGGTGACTGCACAAGTACATCAACATTAAAATCACCACACACCACAACATGCTTTTTACTAAGACACAATTGTTTCAATACATTTTCCATTATTATCTCAAAGGAATCGTAATCACAATCCGGTGGGCTATAGACACAGAGAACAATGAGTCGCTCAAGCTCAACACAGGACAATTCCACAGTGCGCTCTATAGAAACAGCAACAATATCTTTACGTTCCTTACATTTTATATTATTAGACACGAATATTAGGGAGCCACCACGAATAGCCTTCTTTCTTGCGAACGCACTAATAAGTGAGTAGAATTCACTGTTGAACAATAATTCGTGGTCTTTTAACCAATGCTCTATTATACAAAAAATATGAACATTGTGGTCCCTAATGTAAAGGTCGATTTCTAAAAGTTTATCAGATAAGCCTTGAATATTTTGATGTACTATGCTTAAACTACTAGACATAATGTTATGCTCAACAGAATTACGTTCACCCCCATACATACTACTACTAGGGGTCGGCTCAATTTCCTCAAAGGCCACAGGTCCCCTACCTTCGGGCATATATTTAAAATAAAGATTGCTAGATTTATTATCTGTTGTCTTACAAACTAGTTTTTTTGGATTGTCTCCAAACTGTCTATGTCAATATTATTCTGCTCAATAAAAGCAGGTTGATAAGCCAATAATTTGGCTTGACTCAATACGAAATTAGCTAGCAAAGTAGCTACCTGTCGTCGCAAAAAATTTGATAGTAAATAACTATCACATGTCAAGATATAATTATTATTCAATACAATATTACAGTCAAATAATTCTACATTCCTACAATGTGTAGTCAAAGTATGTAGCTTCATATTAATTTTATATCTAATATAGTTTTCGTTTTGCGTATGAGATTTACTATAGGGTAATGCGGACAGTATTACCTGTTTAACATCTAACTTTGAAAATTGTTCAAAAAACCTTGTGACAGTACTCATGTTAGCGGTATCCCGTCTACCAATAAGAATGATTATTGTTGGTTTCGAGTCTCGGGTTCGATTCCCGGGTCGAATGAGATATTTGTGTGATCCACAAATGTTTGTTTTGGAGTTTGGGTGTTTTCTATGTATATTATGTATGTATTTAGAAATATATAAGTATGTTCATCAGTCGTAGATACCTTAGCACAAGCTTATAGCTTAGTTTGGGCTAGATGACGTTGTGTGAGAATGTTCAAAAAATAAAAAAGATATTTATCAAGCTAACTCATAGTACATTACAAGCACGTAACACTTTGCTGAGCAGACATTATTTTCAAAACAGCGGCAACCTTCTATCGAAAATATCTCGAAGATTTAAGATGATTTTTTCCAAACATGTCCAAAGTCTCTAACAAAGTGAAGGGCAGCTAAAACAAAACGTGGAATTTTTCAGATCACGTGCAAAGTGACTTAAATAACAGTAACTTGATTTAATACATAACGATGTTTGTCACTTCGTCATCACTAACTTCCATCAGAGTTAGAGATCGGTAACAGAAACCTAATAAAACTGGGAGCATGCACAAAAAACCGGCCAAGTGCGAGTCAGACTCGCGCACAAAGGGTTCCGTACCAAAACGGCGAAAAATCACGTTTGTTGTATTCTGTTTTTTAGTATATGTTGCTATAGCGGTAGCATAAATACATCATCTGTGAATTTTAATTTTAACTATCACAGTTCATAAGACCTGGTGACAGAGAGACGGAAGGACGGTCAGCCGAGTCTTAGTAATAGGGTTCCCATTTTACGCGTGTGAAACCCTAAACATAATTATATACTTCCAAAGCTTTAATTTACTGTTCTTTGATGGTTTTTCGAAATAGATGTTAAATAATACTCGACACCTACACATTCGAAATTCCAGCAACTTAGTTGATTAAATGGGCTCATTTACTTTAGGAAAGTAGCGAGATACGTTTTTCCTGGAATACCCAAAAGTCTGGGAGTTCTAAAGTTCTTGCAATAAATATTTTTTTACATAACAGCTTGCCGGAATATTTCCATTATATTTTTATACACACAATTCTTTGAACCGCAGTTAGAAAGTCCTGAAAAGATCAAGCGTTTTATGAAAAGTATATCTATAAATATATAGCTAACCCTCGGACCCATAACCCCAGTGTCTCAATCAACCAAGTCTCAACCTTATTTGTAACCTCAAGAGGATAAAATACATAAATATTGTTCAAACCATTGAGCTATACAATGCCTGTACAGTTTTTATTCGATTTA
This sequence comes from Nudaria mundana, assembly GCA_963556515.1. Lineage (NCBI taxonomy): Eukaryota > Metazoa > Arthropoda > Insecta > Lepidoptera > Erebidae > Nudaria > Nudaria mundana. The sequence goes on from OY748296.1 coordinate 21,723,738, forward strand.
TCGAATACACGTACCTTATCCGCTTATACTCGTAGTAATCCAACTTACTTGTGTTTCAGTTGTAGTTATGAAATATATCTTTGGGAGAGATTTTCACGAGATACCAATAAATAACAGCAACTGGATTATTGGCATGGATAATGTAATTTTGAATGAAATATTGTTTATTAGATATAGCTGCGAACGCGCGCGGCCGGAATATGAATTATTTGAAGTTGTTATCAGATCAATAACTGTCTTAGGACAAATATACAACTATTTTAGTTATTGTAGTTTGTATGTAGTTAAAATACAACTAGGATATTACGTATTTGGGCTGTTTAAGGCTCAGAAACTGGGCACATTGAGTCGGAGCATTGCTGAGAACGATGCTTTGTAGAACTTTCGGGCTCAGAGGATTAGGATGGCATTCGAAGTGGCAAATCTACCTGCTTTTTAGGACATACACATTTCTCCAAGAATCCGTGACAAACAAAAGTGTATTATGTTGAAAAACGGTGTTTTGAGATATCGCGTTTCAAAGTTTTGAAAGTTTATATTTTCGGAACTACTATCTCAAATATTTCAAGTCATACCTTGATATGACCGTCCATTATTCGTCTTTGTGCTGAGTAAGTTTGGATTGTGTACCAATAGTACTTTTAGTTTTATAAGTATTTTTATGGAAGTGGGTAAAGATCACACTTTAAGCATTCAAACAGCTCACATTTGTAACTTACGACTGTTTTGCCTAACCGAAATTTGAAATATCGTGTTTTAGTGAGTAGTATTTAATAATAATACCATATTACTTGTACGAAATTTATATTTTGTCTACTTGAGAAAAAAGTTATAAGTAAAATTCTGATTGGATTAAAAAAATATTTATTAAAAAAAAATAGTAATCGAGATTTTACCCATCCCCCTTTTTTAATGTGCGGTGTCGTCGTCGGAAACCTCGCAGTGTTGACACCGGGGTGTGACTTCACGATGGATGCGAAACAGATAGCTACCGAAACATCCATGCCCGGTAACGATCTGCGTCGCACGATACGCGAGGTCACCATGCCGCCTCTGCAGCCACTCGTCCATGATCGGTCTCATCGCCGCTATGACGGTAGTTCCCTACTTTGGTTGCTCAAGTCTCACCCTCCAAGTCTCCATGAGATCCTGGTGGAGGTGGGACTACTGGTCCTTGATTCCGCGAGTCGCAGGCCCAGTATGAGGCCATACTCCGCACGATCCCCAGGTACAGTCTCCTGCAGGAGGCGTTGGGTCCCTTTAGGTTGGGCATGAGTCACGAAAGCGCGACTGATGCCCCCGTCACTTTGGGGGCCAAACTTCGGAAATGTGGTCCGAAGTTCCATCGGCTATCAAGTATGATCCCTAGGTACTTCATCGAGGGCTTGATGCCAATTCTAACGCCTCCTACAGTTATGCTGGAACCTTCAGGTGGACTGTTCCGAGGTCCGTGAAAACAAAGAACCTCGGACTTGTGCAGGGCCACCTCCAGTGCCAGCCGCGTATCCGACCCACGACTTGAGCAACACCCGTCGTGACCTTGAGTGCTGCCTCCTGATGCGTTCCACCCCGTGCCGTGACAAGGGTATAGTCAGCACGGCACGCCGACGCCCTTAGGCAACGCACCCCGCAGCACCCAGTCGTAGCCGATGTTCCACAGAAGCGGTCCCAGTACCGACCCCTGGGGAACATCGCACGACACATCTCGCCGAACTGGGCTGAGCCAGCTAGGGTAAGCTATGGTCCTCTCCGAAAGGTACCTAAGCCCCGACAATACGACGGAGGTAGGGAGGCGTTTCGTGATACACGAGCGCCTCTCTCGTTGGTTTTTCGGGTAAATAGGATGGATCACTGTCGGTATCGTCAGCAAACGGGTCTCTATTCTCTTCATTTGAGGTACTATCCGGTGTCCTTTCGCGCGTGCTTATTGCTTTCATTATTAATTCTGTTCTCTTACTTCGTTTCATTGTGACGAATTAACTAAAACATATAATTTTTCAAATTAATACCTTAAAATAGGCGTTATTAATATATGCTCAGTTACAACACATTATGAAGGTTAAGCAACATCTAGCCAGGCCGGTCTTAGGATGGGTGACCAATTCTAAAGACATTTAGTGATCTTTCCGTGCATCGGAGAGCACGTTAAGCCGTCGGTCCCGGCTGTCATGACAGTCGTTACGGGTATTTGGAGCCCTAAAATCAAAATCTTCGTAGTCTAACTACGGAACTTTGATATCGCCCATGGGTTGCGAAGGTCAGATGGCAGTCGCTCTACGTAAAATATCGAAGTTCAGCCGGATCGCAGTTAGACTGGAAACGAGAACCGACCCCAAATGAGTTGGGAAAAGGCTCGGTAGATGACCAGTCTAAAAGGTAGTATTTGACTTGAAACTCCCAACTACGGAATAAAGTTGACAAGCAAAATAGTATTATACCACGAAAATTAGGGGCTATAAAGTATCATTTGAAAATAATTTCGATTAAATTTACATTTTAAATAAACTTGAACAGTTACCTGTTCGTGTATTATTTAATAAGTGTATTATTTCCAATAAAATTTCAAAAATATATTTATCCGAACAGGTAAAAGCGTATCAACTTAACATAATACTGTACAACATACTCACAATTTTATATTTTGTCACGAAAACGACGGCCGGATGCGAAATAACTCGCAGTGACACGTGCGACACGGGCTATCGATGCGCGGCAACTGAATTATCTAACATGCGATTGTTTCAACTGTTTCGAGAATGGTGCGCACGATCAGTCCATAAAGATTGTTGATGCTATATTTCAAAAACTATTTAATAACGATTGTTTTACCAGTTTATGGAGAAAAAAATCTACTTTTCGAATCGCAAATAAAAAAATATTCGGGTTTTACGACATAATACACTCATGTTTGTGACGTGCGATATATAACCACGCCTATGTCCCCGAGGTTGTAGGCAGATTATGTGCACTGGTTTCGTTGTTAGTAGTTACGTTGGTCCCACGTAGTAGGGCCTACTGGCGTTACCGGGCCCAATAAACAGTGCAAAGTCCATAACCATTCAAACGGAACCCAAATCCAACAACCAGAACCAATTTTACAAACCTTACAATATCTGCAGTACTGTATGTAATATTTCTAAAATTAAATAAAAATAACCAAACCTTGGACTTAATTTTGTTAAACTGGATCTACTTTTGAATTCTCTATAGACAAGCGGGTTACTCTTCCACCATAGAGATTCTTCATTACCTTAACCGTTGTAAGCTTGAATTATGGTATACCTATTTATTTGTCCACGTGCAGAAACATCATCATCAGTACAAATAAAAATAATAAAAAAATATCTACAAACAAACAACCTTTTCAATCCCACTGCGGATCATAAACTACGCAACGGCATCGAGCTCTCGATGAAGAACTTGAGGCTCGTACTCGATAGCCGATGGAACTTCGGACCACATTTCCGAAGTTTGGTCGATGCCCCACCTAAAGGGACCCAACGCTCCCTGCTGTAGTATGGCCCTATACGGGGCGGGCAGATTGACGGCCAACAACGTGTCTATTTTAAATAGGTAGACCGTTGAAAACCTTGGTCGTCAAAATAATAAGAGGGTACCGCACGATCTCCGTAGAGGCTGCATGTCTCTTAGCCGGGACACCTCCATGGGACCTGGAAGCAAGAGCCCTTGCCCTCCTCCAATCCGAAGTCTGCAAAATCGAAGAAGATTTAAATTAACAGTGAAAAGACTATACTTGGTGGAGCAGCTGGAAGCTGCATAACTACCCAGTTTTAATTCATAGTACAATATAATAATATAATCTTAATCAAAACAATGGTAAGTAAAAAATTTTTTTAAGAAAAAACTTTTTCAGTTCTGTTCTCTCTGAGACAGTCTTGATAATGCCTCGTTTAGAGGCGAAACAATTGTCGACGTTTTGTTGTCCTTTTGATTCTGCGAAAAATTAATGCTATTAATTAATGCTAAAAAGTTTTTTCTTAAAAAAATTTTTTACTTACCATTGTTTTGTCATGGATTTTCGCCAAGTAACGCCTGTTTCTATCCAATATTTGATAATCTTAATCATCATAATCTAATCTAATCATAACATAATATACTAAATTATAATATAATCTTAATTTTGTAACTTTCATATTTGAATACAATATACTTACCAACCCTATTTTATCTCTGTTTCCTCGTGCTTTCCACCATTGTAGATGCATGATTTCATATCCCTCCATAATGTTTTATTATTGTATCTTCTGTTTGCCTGGAAAAGGTTAGGTTCGGCTGATAGGCCGCGTGTCGCGTGTCGTGACGTGTCTACTTGTCAGTTCCGGCTGACGGGTGACAGCGTTTTTTGACAGCTGGCTGTTGGGTTGGTTGCGTTCGTGTTCGCGAGGCCATTGCATCACTCCTGTGAATTCACCATAGACACTGTTTAGGCTATTGCCATGGAGTTATATTCACAGAATTTTATTTATTTATTTTTTTACTTACATGGTACATTGTCATTGTAACATTACAGTCACACACTGCCACTTGTCTGTTGTATTGATTTGTTTTGTTTGGTTTGAAGTATTTTATTAGTTTATTTATTTTCTTATTAACGACTCAGTACATGCTATGATACTGTGCTGGTAAGATACTGCATGGGTGCGCCATTTTCAGTGTTGCTGGCCTCCTCTGAAAACCAGCGCTGGCAAATGTGGGTTTTCCCACGTCAGCATAAGCTGAGAGGAGACCAAATTCCACGCAGATGTGGCGCGTACAAGCATACAACCGACGCGTTTTATTTTTTACTTTTACTTTCTCCCTGTTTATATGTTTAGTTATGTAAGATGCTTATAATCGCCATAATATCTGTGTTTGTGAGTTAAACATATTTTCTTTCTTCTTTCTTTTTTCCTTGCATTATTGTTTCAATGGCTCTAGGAGGCTCTGGAACGGGACCACAGGCCTGCGTCTCGAGAAATGGAGTCTCAGCGGTCCCAACTCCACCAGGATCTCATGGAGACATGGACGGTGCGACTTGAGCAACCAAAGTGGGGAACCACCACCATGCGACGACGACAGGCTGCAGAGGCGGCATGGTGACGTCACGTATCGTGCGACTAAGATTATAACCGGGCACGGATACTTCGGTAAGTATCTGTTTCGCATCCATCGTGAGATCACAGCCCAGTGTCAACACTGCGAGGTCTCCGACGAAGACACTGCACTCCACGCGTTAGTGGCGATTCTTGAGACTATATCGTTGACCGTGGGCCTCCTTCGGATCTCATCGTTATGAATTAACACTACGCTAACGCGAAGTAACACTCCGAGCATAGCCCATTCATTGCTCGTCAAGCAAACGTCAAGATGTATGACATCTTGACGTTACACCTACGAGTAATATTATAAATTGGAAAGTAAATAAAATATAAAATAAAATAAAATAACGTTTATTATCTTTGAAATTTTTAGAAAATTATTTAGATTCATCAAAAGTTGGTGTGACTCTACCGAGGATTTGATTGTTTATTTATTTGCACTGAATAGGCTCGGAAATTGCTGTACCGATTTTGAAATTCGTTCACTAACATGTCATATAAGTGATAACAAGAAACGAACACAAGCATGAGTTAGCAAATATACAAAATATTTCATAAGCTTTCCTTATATTATACTCGTACTTATGTCTCAGTCATAACAATTTAATATAATCCCGTCTGGTATTTCAATACCTACACTAACATAATATCACAATAACTTTAGTTATATTTCTAGGAATTGAACGTAACTGTTATTTTATTACAAGTTGACTGTGATTTTATTACTTTCTTCAAGTGAATATGTACAAATAATTCTTATAATATTGTATTATGTGGAATGTTTCTTTTTATGTGATAGCTAGAAATTTAGGCATCAATCAAATTCAATCGCTACAATTACTGAAATAACTCTCTTCAGTCGATTAATTCATTGGCAACAGATATCGAAACGAGACTTATCGCAATAATAATTATTCTGAATGAAAAGAAAATGGTAAAAGTATTGGAAGTTTCCAAATATTACGAATTTTATATTTAAAAGTGTGCACGGAAGTACGGAGTGTGACTTAATGCCAGTCCAACATCTAGACGTTTTAATATTATGCTATACATACGTTGAGCAGTACTATTAACATCTGAACCGGATCTGGCCTATACAATTTGTATGATAACAAACACACAGGGGGGCAAGTCAAGTATTGGAACTGTAGCAAAGTAGCATCGTATTTGCACGTCGAAGGCAAATTTTTACAGTTTTCGTAGTCTACTAACACAAACGCAGTCCAGTAGCGAACGTGCGTCTGCCTGCTAGCTTGTGACGCGCTAGTAGCTGTTCGCATGCGTAGTCTACTAATATTTTACATATTTAAACTGCAACATAGCAGCGTGTGAGGGGGGGAGGGAATGATTGATGTTGTATTACCAGGATATAGCACCCAGACCTACTCAAGAACCTAGATGTGTAGGGGAACATAGAAACTAATAGAATATTTTTGGGAAGTGGGATGGGAATTGGGATTTTTTTTATGGGAAGAGATGGAGTTTTATTACTTGCGGGACGTTCAAGGGGGGTCTGAAAATGAACTCAAAATTGACCTGTGATGCTTAGTTTCCGAGATATCGGGTACTGGAAATTATTTTATTTTTATTTATTTATTATTTTTGTGGATGGGAATTCCCAAGATTTTTTTTGCAGGCGAACGAATACGTCTTGGTAGGGGTGCAGGGGAACAAAAATTTGCTCAGAACTGAGCTGGGAAGCTCCGTTACCGGGATATAGGGGCTTCAAGTTTTGTAGAAACTGGGAAGAGAATTGGGAAGAACATTTTTGCGGGAAGATGGGGTTCCAATATTTACTTAGGGTACTATGGGGCCGGAAAATGAGGGCAAATTGACCTGGGATGCTTAGTTTTCGAGATTTGGGGAACTGGAAGTCTTGGGTATTTTTACAGGATGAGAATTTCCGGGATTTTTTTTGCAGGTGTTAGATTTATGGGGTAGAGCAGATCTGGCTGGAGCTATGATAATATATAAATAGGAATATATACACCTTTTTTAAACTTTCGCGTTATGAATTCATTATACTAAATTAACGATTTCGGGACTTAAACCTTACTCAATGACGATAATATATATCGTAAGGTAAAATACAACCCTACAGCCAGAGTCACTCGAAAAATAAAAGCGGCAATAAAAAACTACAAAGACCTGTTCACAGAGGATGAGTTCGGTGGGCTTTGCAGACAAAAAAAAAGAAACTACTTTGTCTTTCAAAGTGAGTATTACCTCCAAATGGATGGAGTAGCTATGGGAAGTCCTGTTGCCCCGGTTTTAGCTAACATTTGGATGGAACATTTTGAAGAGAAAGCACTCGAGAACTCGTCCTCTATCCGTCTGTGGAAAAGGTACTGTCGTTTCTGGATGTTAAATTGATGGTAAAAGAAAACAGATTTTTGGCTCAAACTGTCTATCGCAATTCCACACACACAGATCGATATCTGCATGCCTCTTCACACCACCATCCTCGTCACCTGTCCTCCGTGGTCACTTCATTGGTAAACAGAGCCCATGATCTCTGTGACGCAGAACACCTGGAGCAAGAACTGCACCATGTCAACGGAGTTCTGAATAATAACGGGTACAGAACGAAGAGTGCATGCCCAAGACGAAAGAAGAGGGAAAAAGCGCCAGACGTAAGCAGACAGCCAGCTTTCCTGTATATCAGGGGTATAACAGACAAAATCGCTGATAGATTGAAAAAACTGTCGATAAAAATAGTTCTCAAGCCTGTTAACAAAATAACATCGTGTTTGCGGTCCCCAAAAGATAAAGTACCTTTTCAATCGCCAGGGGTTTATAAAATTGATTGCAGCTGTGGTAGTTCATACATCGGCCAGACTAAGCGACCTATCGTAGAACGAGTCAAGGAACACATAGCTGCAGTCAAAAACCTACAGACTCAATAGTCAGCGGTTGCCGAGCATCTGTTACAGGGAGACCCTAACCACTGGATTGAGTTCCATCGCCTGAAAGTCCTATCAACCGAACGTCATTACTACGCAAGGTTGGTACGTGAAGCTATTGAGATTAAAAAATCCAAAAATTTCAACCGGGAAGATGGATACCGACTGCCTTCATCGTGGGTCCCTGTAATTGATAAAACAAAGAACCGGAAAGTGCAACCGGAGTCTGCCCGGGCGGACGTCGTGAGTGTAGTGTACAGGGACTTTAACAACGCACCGCAGAAATATCAAGACCCGGTGAGGGTAGATGGAGAATCTACCCGCGCCTCACGCTATCGACGCCGCCAGCTCCAGTCAGCCTGTGACCACGGCCCGATGTAACTCGGTCGAAACGTCAGGCCAAACAAGGTAAATAATTACGCGTTTGAGTCCCGAAATCGTTAATTTAGTATAATATATAATTATACCGTTAGACTAGACGTTAGACGAGGTACTATTACGTGGTATTGACGGTAACATTAAATCTAACAGTATTTTTTTAATGTGGGTAGTTTAATAAAACTAAATACAACTACAATTAGTTAAATGTGTGATGACTATTCATCCCACCTAGTAAGTATCTCTACTACTGTGCCAAGTACCATACCTGGTACTAAGTATCGTACCTAGTACTAAACTAATTGTAAAACTACCACAACAATTCAAGGTCAAGCTCAATCAAATCGGTCCAGCCACTCTCGAGATTCAGCGAGACACTGAATCTCGATTCATTGGTATAGATATCATACTATGTTATGATATAGATGACAGGTACCTAAGTAGGATATTAATTTAAAGAGGTAGCCTGGTTATAAAATAATATTTATTTATTACCTTAATATAGTGACTTTTACATGTACAGCCAGATTCGCAAAGCAACGGTAGGACCTGAGAAAGAATCTGGCAAGAAAACTCTAGTTCACTCTTTTCAATAAATAGGTAAATGTACAATAACATTATGTACCTACAATTTGATACATACATTGGTCTTTTATCAACCATAATTCCTCCACATTAGCAATTAATCAGATATTAATACCACGGTGGGTACTGTACTAACAATAACATTCGTTACAAACAATCGTGTCCCAATAACATATATCATTTATTTTACAGTTATACAAGTCTGGTTTAACGTTAAGGATTCTTCGCTGATCACCATAAATATAGGGTAGTAGTCGCCCCACAATTGTATTAGCACTAACGATAAACCGTAATGTATAAAAATATAAAGATAGAATAGAATAACATTGTACCTAGATATTTGATTTCTCGCTAAACACATCGACAACTCAGATCAACTGAACCCGACGCTTTTGCGTTGGCCATTTTTATATTGAACACCAACAATAGATATTATACAAATCGACATAGAGGGTACTATGTTTTAAATATTATAAATTATGTAAAACTGAAATTACATCTTAAATAGGTACTTCATATACTACAATACATAGTATTAAAAGTATAAAAAAATTGTTACTATCCACTAATTATCAAAGTATGTTCTATTATTTTTATGGCAACTACCTACAATCAATGTAATATTCAGTACTTAACTACTTAAGAGTTAAATAACGTTGATTATCTAAATATATATGGTTCTATACATAACCAGAAGATAGTGCCATGAAACCTACTACTAATACTATAATAATAACATTATAGTTATGGGTTACACCATGGTTACACCTATAATAATTCTTTAAGTTACTCAGCCATTATAAATATCGTATAGATATTATTTCATAATATTGCCATGTATAGGCCAATAGGTCATGGAACCAACTTATAGCGTATACAATACATAGACGATAGACATTACCATTTCCACAAGAGGCTAAGGGTACCCTCCAGGAGCCCCTCGCGGGTCTCCTGGCGACACTGCGGTGTAACCCATGGGGGGGTGATCAACCACTACATAATCATAAGCATATCTATCACAGGCGTATGGAACTTGTGATGGGAGGTGTAGGAGGGGGAACAAAAATTTGCCCAGAATTTAGGTGGGAAGCTCTCGGGATATAGAGGCTGGGAAGTTGGTAATGTTGGGAGTAACTAAATCCAATTTAACCTATGATGATTGTACTCTGCAGTCATTCGGTTTGATGCCTTTCTAGTGCCATCGGTCATTCACCACGCTGTCTTACGCGTCATTGCGCCAGGTTCGCGTGTTCCCATGCTATCCCACGCGCATACGACGCTGTCACACACGTTAAAGTGTCTTAGCGTAGATACTCGCAGACATCACCTTTCAAGCAACGTATACATCAGTTTTTATCTTTAACCACCATTACTAATGTAATATAAAGTAATGGTAAGTAAGATGTTAAAAACTTATTAAAATTATAATAGCATTATTTTTCGCAGAGTCAAGACTGATAATGCCTCGTTTAGAGGCGAAACAATTGTCGACGTTTTGTTATCGTTTTTAACTCTGCGAAAAATAATGCTATTATAATTTTAATAAGTTTTTAACATCTTACTTACCATTACTTTGTCATGGATTTTCGCCAGGTAACGCCTGTTTCTATTCAATATTTAATGAAATATAGTTTATTACATCTACAAGTTCAATGTTTCCATTTCCTGCTAATTGCTCCAAAGGGACCAGATTACCTGATTATTTGCAACAGACAACAAAAATGTAAAGGAGTGTTATTAGTGAAAATAAATCGGTAAAGCAACCTTTCTTTTTGAATAGATTGCTATACTCACTTTAGATTAGTGTAATCTACGTATTCAAGTGGAATGGCCCCAAATAAAACCGTAATGGTACTTCTATGCGAGATATACTTGTTTGTCTAAATTGTTCTGTACAAATAAATATATATGATTTAGATTGGTTCATTAAATCATAAATAAGACATCTGAATAATTTAACTACTAAATCATATCAGCTTTCTTAATAAAATCATGTAAATAGAGTTCTATGTCATTATTAGAATATTAAGCCTAGAATTAAGTATTAGAAACAATCTTGGGTAAATAAATATTAAGTGTAACCGAAAAAAACTAAATACTAATATACTCAACTGGGATTTGATTCTTTTTTGACTGCTTATAATATACTTATTTAAGTAATCAATAAGCTCTATATCTTGCCTGGGGAAATTACAGTTGGTGAAATTATAGTGTATTATTTTTTTCTATGTCATCTATTTTATTAAAACGAACAGATAAGCATATGTTACTAAAATTTACCCACTCGGTCCTTGAAACTTTCTATATAACGAATTCCACAAAGAATTCCACGCGTTGGTGGTTTCTTGCTGGAATTCGGAAACAGGACATTCCAGGCGTACTTTCTTTGTAGAATTTTATTGGAGGGTAAAGATTTAGTTTTAAAACGTGAAATTTTGAAGTCCTCGTCTACGGAATTTGCCTGTGGTTGGTCCCCAAAACCGGCATTCTAGGGTTCGCTTTTTCATTGAATAGTTAAAATTCATGAGAGATTAATGAACTGCTAACAAGTACCACAGTCACGTTATTTCCAGTGACTATGCATTCTATTGCATTAATGAAAATGTTTCTAACAGGTACTAAAAGACAAGTTCTAACGAGTCATAGAAATTGTGAGAATGTTTTTTTTTATATATATATTGGGTTCGCCAAATTGACGCCGCCCGCCTGGTGGTAAGTCGTGACGACGTCTAGCGATTGTGGGCGACTCTCACAGCACACAATACTATAGAGACTGCCCTCAACTTGACGAACTACTGATGTGCCTCTTCACGCCCCGCTTAAAGAACCCAGGGTTATATGTAGGAGGAAACACGTGCACAGGCAGGGCGTTCCAGGCTACTATCGTTCGGCAGAGAAACGAACGTTTGAAACGTTCGGTTCTCGCGAACATGCTATACACTGTATGGGAGTGGCATCTCTGCTCGGCACACGTTGTTTGGGATCGGAAGGAAGAGGTTAGAATCAGATTGAAGAGCTCTTCAATCTCAAAGGGAAAACTACCTTAAACTTTATGGTTACCCTTGTTTTGAGATCCGAAGGTATCAAACTTCAGCCAAACCATACTACAATGACGAAACCTAAAAAGACAGTAGGTACTCGTATGTAAATCCGACGAAACATTGACGTAGTAATCTCAATGCGACAAAGGGAATATTTTGATGATCAGCCACCATAACATTCAAGAAAATTAAACACAGAATACTTCATATATTTTCTCGTTTCATTACCCACCCTTATACAAAGTGGTTTATTTCCCAGTCATAAATAGGCTATCTTTTCGCAGTCATAATAAGAATGTCATGCAACATTATGGAAATGAAATGAGCCGCTTAGAAAAAAGTGGGTTTTGGGATTTACGATTGTCAATATCGGAAATGACTTACTTTTTGACAAAATTGATTTCATTTAATTTTGGTATGAAGGCAAATTGACACAAATACATTTTAGGAAAAAATACTCACTTGTACACCATTCCACAAATATTTTACTTTCTATAAACCCTGACCGGTTTCGCCTTATGGCATCATCAGAGGTGTTCACTCCTACTCAATCTACACACATAATTCACTTTTGTAACACATTTCCTACTAATATTGCGCTAATATTAGCCCATTGCCGAGCGTCTCCGGTAAACACAAGATTCTAAACCTAATGTTCTGCAAAAGTACAAGAATATTTTCATCTATCCGAGTAATGTTAAAATTTCCTCAATAGTCGTCTGTTCGTCAGGATGACTTAGGCCCTGCAGAATCATCTTAGGGCCATAATTATCAGATAGAGCCCCTTAGCACTTTAAAGTAATACATACTTATCTAGTGTTACAATAACGAGAGAAAATTAAATTAAAATCATCATCTTAACAGATTTTCTATAATCAAGTATAATAGAATCTGCGAACGGATATAATTTTTCATTTTACGCCCTGAAATGAGCCTCTCATAAAAATACTTTGTTGACGTCAAACAATTTTGTCAAACCTCGATAAGGGACCCAGAGTTTTTTTTAGATATTTTCTTTAGTGGCTAGTCCGTATTATCTGGGTGTTTTACTTAATAGGTTCGTAGGGTTTTTAGTGTCAACATTTATGTAACATCCTTCGTTTATCTGGCGTTTATATTTTACCCTAAAGGATTATAAAAATGGTAATTTTAAAAACTCACGCATTTTGTGTGTGCATTTAAGAAATATCGTTCTCCATTAATACATTTATACCTGTATTTTCTTGGTGGAGTTGAACCTAATCAATGTTATATCTATGGTATTGTGTTTGAAACTAAACTGTATTTAATCATTGGTGTAATATTCAATGCTTTGTTAAACCTAAACCAAAAGGACTAAACCTTTACTGGACAGTACGCTGTACGCCTGTATATCATATTCTTAAAAGACAAGGTGAATGACGTTTGACAAGTCCAATACGGTATTGACTGAAAAATGCACGGGTATTTAAAGTATTAGGTAACCTCAGAGGGTTCAAAGGAGACTTCAGCAAAGAAATAATTTGTGATGAAAATGAGAACAGAAAAAATATGTATCTAAGATGCGTTTTAAAAAAAAGCTTTAGTATAGCAATATTTTTTTTTTTTAATCTAGTGTCAAACTAAGCAGATCTTGTGATATGAGTTCTAAATAAACTAATATAAATACTTATATAGGTACATTTTTCTTGTAAATATAGTCTGAGCAAAGGAATGAAGTGGCAACCCCACAGGAAGACTAGTGTACCAACATTTGTGTCTATGACTTTCATTTTCAAGCTTTCTATAAACATTAGATGGAACCAGGCGTTACTCGGCGAAAATCCATGACAAAGCAATGGTAAGTAAAATATTTAAAAAAAAACACTTTAAACTTATTTTAAATTTCTTAATAGATTAAAAAGACAACAAAACGTCGACAATTGTTTCGCCTCTAAACGAAGCATTATCAAGACTGTCTCAAAGAGAACAGCAAAATTTGTGGTTAGAACATATTTGCTTATAAGTAAACGTGTGCAAATTTCATTATCGCGATGTAGGATTTTTTCACAATAACTAACGTGGGTAGAAACCTCAGCTCTTGCTAACTAAGTACCCAAAAATAGGTATTCATCAATACAAGACTTCATCTTATTAATTTTCAACAAATTGTGTAGAAATGCCAAATGACACATACAAACCAACAACCAACTAATGTGTCTGTCTGTTTACAACCATATTAAGTAAGGGAGACGTGTGAAAATCTATTTGTTCATTGAGTAAGGTGTTCGCATCTCTTCTCACTATTTCTAGCCTTTCCCAAACACTCAGCTTGAACCCTTTCTCACATAAACGTAAAACTTTAAAGGTGTTACTATTGTTCAAGGGGTGACCAGTGTCAAGGAGGTGCTTCGCGAAGAGGGACTTCTCAGGACAACCGTTGCGGAACGCCGCCGTCTGCTTCTTATATCTGATCTCAAAGGACCTGCCCGTCTGCCCCACATACTTCATATCACATCCATCACAACTCAGCAAATAAACACCCGATCTGCGTGAAACCGACACCGGAAACGGGAAGTTACGTTACTGACGGTACCGTTGAGCCCACAGGCATTTCATGAGGATTTGTCTATCATTTGTTACATAGCACACAGTAATGGCTACAACGTAGGTATGGTCCACTCATTACTAAATAAAAAACGCAGAGATGCTAGTTTTCATTTATTGTATCCAACTTAAGATCCACCTAAGAAGTACACTGCCTGTTTGCCGTTCGTGGGTCCCGTTTCGTTGAGTATAGCTAAGATCATGAGGGAGAATAGGATATTCGTGGCTTTTAGAGCACAGAACACCTTGAGGGAGCTGTGTAATGGCAAGGACTCGGTGTCGGTTTCACGCAGATCGGGTGTTTATTTGCTGAGTTGTGATGGATGTGATATGAAGTATGTGGGGCAGACGGGCAGGTCCTTTGAGATCAGATATAAGGAGCATACGGCGGCGTTCCGCAACGGTTGTCCTGAGAAGTCCCTCTTCGCGAAGCACCTCCTTGACACTGGTCACCCCTTGAACAATAGTAACACCTTTAAAGTTTTACGTTTATGTGAGAAAGGGTTCAAGCTGAGTGTTTGGGAAAGGCTAGAAATAGTGAAAAGAGATGCGGGACACCTTACTCAATGAACAAATAGATTTTCACACGTCTCCCTTACTTAATATGGTTGTAAACAGACAGACACATTAGTTGGTTGTTGGTTTGTATGTGTCATTTGGCATTTCTACACAATTTGTTGAAAATTAATAAGATGAAGTCTTGTATTGGTGAATACCAATTTTTGGGTACTTAGTTAGCAAGAGCTGAGGTTTCTACCCACGTTAGTTATTGTGAAAAAATCCTACATCGCGATAGTGAAATTTGCACACGTTTACTTATAAGCAAATATGTTCTAACCACAAATTTTGCTGTTCTCTTTGAGAAAGTCTTGATAATGCTTCGTTTAGAGGCGAAACAATTGTCGACGTTTTGTTGTCTTTTTAATCCTGCGAAAAATAGTGCTATTAAGAAATTTTAAATAAGTATAAAGTGTTTTTTTTTAAATATTTTACTTAACATTGCTTTCTATAAACAGTTTTGACACTTTGAATTTTGAATATCTGTAACTTATTATCTAAAATCTTAACTATTATTATTTAAATTAACGTTATTTTTCTAAAAACATTTATCACCTAGTTTAGGTTTTTGATCAAAAACCTGGATTTTATTAGGTTTATGATTAAATCAACTAAACATTTTGTCATCCTCCGGTGATATCATATCACGCCTCCTACATACCTATACATACATAAATAGGAAACACCCAGACTTCAGCACAAAGTTGGTCCCGACCGGCACAAACTTATGTTAAACAAACTTATAAAAACTTATAAACGGGCTTTAATTATGCAAGACCTTGTCTCAAAATAGATTGCTTGGATATGATAATGATAAATATGGCTAATTACAAAATAGATAATTACATTATTTTCAGGAAGACAAATATCTTTGGAGACAGTTATTTTTTGTAGTTGCTGGAGGATTTCATTCCTAAAACATAATTACCTTATTTTCATGACTAAGGTCAACAAGAAAGGCTTTATCAATATTTATGAATCTCATTGACCGCCTAGAAGGCATTTTAATTTTATTGTTTTAGGTCCATTCCTTTGAAAATGGTCAAAATTAAAATATAATTTTAAAACAATATTTCTTTATTTTTTCTTAAAAATTGATAACTATTCCAGCAGCCCTGGCCCAGGATTAATGTAACATGTATACAATCTCTGCACCGAGCTTGGTAGGTATTTCTTATTTCTTAACATAACAACGTAACTTTGACATTAGAGTAAAAGATCGCCATAGTTCACGATATCCCTAATCTAACAACTTCCAATTCCATTATTTGATTTTTATTTCCCATAGATAGCAGCTTTTTTATTCTTAGAATAATAAGATTATTTATTACAAAAAGTTTTGATGAATTTATTCCTCACCTTTGTATCCTTGAAGTACGAAATTACAAGCTCACAAAGAGGATCCGCTGCAAAACTGGTTTGCTCCTTGAAAGTGAATGTCGCGCCCTTTACTTAGGGTAGTCGCTTTTGAAGATTATCAAAGGAAATAAAGGTAAAGTTTTGACTCAAATTTTGTTAATAAATTCTTTATTAATTATATATATCTGCCGCCGGCACTGCATATAAATCAACATCTCCGTTCAACAATCAGGGTTCTATTAACATCTCCTGGACCATGTTATCGTCATCTGCACGCAGTGCACCTGCTGAGAGAGTCACGGGGTCCTGGCACAGTATCCAAAGTGCCTGGAAATGGCAATGCAATGGCTATTACGTAGTACCAAAAAAGTGACGTGGGCGCCGTGTATTAAACGTCTCCGACTTCCCCGTAATAATTAAGACGTAAGTTTCTGTCCAAGGCCGCGGCGACCCCTGCGTCCATTGCCAGGCGAACCAGATCTCAGAAGAATCCCCTGTGGATCAACTACAAGTTACATTAACCTTGAAGTGTTTGAGTGTTTGAGTCGAATTTTTTATTAATAACACTAGTGGTCGCCCGCGACTTCGTCCACGTGACTATTGTTCCCGTCGCCGTATCTTTATAAATTGTAGCCTATGTGTTATTCTGATGTATCAGCTAAATTATTGTAAAGTTTCATCAAAATCCGTTCAGTAGTTTTTACGTGAAAGAGTAACAAACATCCATACTTACAAACTTTCGCATTTATAATATTAGTAAGATATTATTATTAGTAGGTATAAAGGTAAAAATATATTATGCAAAACATCTGATGCACTATCAATACAACTTCAAAGCTGGCATAATGTAAGAGAACTTATTTACCTAATATGAATTTTAAAGCAAACTAACCAAGCAAGAACTTTCTGTGTAAACGAAAACGTCACACGATTTGGATGATATGATTAACGAGTGTGCCTTCGCGAATAAATCTTTGAGTAAACTCTCTGATGCCTTACTTTAAGTTACCATCGGGACGAAACTTAACTAAGCTTAAATATTTGAATAGATATTGGAAATAAATATTGTAATCTTTTTGATAAAAGGTTCCAAGCTCAGGTCCGCAAATATTATTACTAAACTACTAATTCTTAAAGTGCGACAAGTTGTTGCATTCATCAATAATCTTATTTTCTTCGTAGTCACATAATACGAGAAATATTAGAAACTCGATACAATACAAAGTAATGATCCCGAAACCTCCAATAGGGATTCATGTGAGTCATGATAGTTAAAATACCTAATACCTAAGTCAAAAATACGTACCTACTTCTAATTTGAAATATGTATACTTGTTTAGTTTTTCCTACTTCTTCAAAGTCAGAACAACTTATCATGGATAACTTCAAAATTATAGTACGAGTAGATGAGAAAAATACTGAAAATTATTATGACTCAATTTTAAGAAAAGTTGTTCACTTATCGGTTGTTTAATATTTTAAATTAGAAAACTGCATCTTAAACAATAAAATTCTGATGAAAGCATTTGTAGAAAAGTGTAACTGTAGCCAGCTGGCTAAGAAACTCATATTACTCATAACACTAATTGAATTAAACTGATGCGTGGTTTTACAATTTGTGGCGTCGTCGGCCACAGCATGAATACGTACTTATAGAATTTGCTGTTAATCTTATAATGTTTGCCAAAGTCTTGTCAGTTGATCAGCAGGTTGGGGAGAGGTTGGCTATCTGCCCAAACTTTAAAATCAAAAACATAAAATTCTCACCCTTTATTATAATTATTATTAAAAAAACCAGTGAAGTTTGTCAAGAATCTCACGTGCAGTGCTGCAAGGTTACAAATGAATTATTTTATATTTATTTGTAACCAGTCTTTTAATATACCACCAAAAAGAGTATTTAAGCATTTTACAATGTAAATAAAGATCACGCCTCCGCCTTAACAGGCGTTCCCCTCGCTCACATGATTATGGCCACTGGTGCATAAGTTAGAAACAAAACAATTTGGCGTCTTGACCACTCACTAGACTAAATCTAGTTACGCGGCTGATATGACATTAGATACACTAGAATGTTCGGTTTTTTTTGTTGTAATAGCGATCTGCTACATCAAGTTTACAAGAAGATGTTTTTACCTTTAATTTCTATCTAATATTTAATCAAATTATATTGGTTATTAATTTCTTTTTAAACCTATTTATTTACAATAATCACAGTATTTTATTTGGATGTTTCTATCAACATGGTGTCTAAAGTCCGCTGATTAGTCGAACGACTGACATGAGTGTTGTCACTCTCCCTTACCATGGCGCTCGTAAGAGTTTGTCGTTATCCAATAATATCGCAGGAAATTTCAAAAATGTGTAAATTGAGTCCCGTGTTCGGAGTTGTCTGCGATATCATTGGTTATCGACAAACTCATCCGATGCCATGCTAACAGGAATCCTGACAGTTCCTTTGTTATATGTCACCATGACAACACGATGTACCAAGTCAGATATCGATAAAAAAATTCATATGCAAAGAGGTTCAATGTAATCATTATTGTAATCTTAACATAGTATAAAACAAGTCACTTCTTGCCGTATGTACCTATGCCTATGCATAGATCTTTAAAACTACGCAACGGATTTTTATGCGGATTTCACCAATGGATAGAGTGGTTCTCAAGAAAGGTTATTAGTACCTACCTACATAGCTATTTAAAGATTTTTTTTTCAGATCTGAGAATAACGTAAATACCCATAATTTAACCTTTATTTCATTAAGTTTAATAAGTACCTATTAATAATAAATTGTGTCTTTTTATCTAGCGCGACTTTGCCGGCGTGAACATTTTGTTAATATACATTAGCAATACGGACCTAGACCTCGTAAACTAAGCCCGCTATTTTTATATTTGTAACATACAGTTAGGTCTCTTTTCCATTGGACTATGGTATTCTACTTACCAACCTGTCCATCAACACCCGCCATATGTACTGACCTGTTTCATCAACCTCCTTTCATCTATCTATTCCACGTGCCCGAACCATCTAAGCATCCCTTTATCTAGATCACTACACACCGCATAGTTCCTGTATCACGCGGCTGTTCCTCACTTTAGCCATACTTTTCAAACTTCTCAGTTTCACTGCACACTGCATTTATTTTACTTTCATGCTTCTTCTGCCACACCCAATATTCACTACCGTACAAAAGTGTAGGGACAAACTCTCCTCTACACACAGCCAATCAGGCCTTCTGACCGGACCTTCTGACTGTTCATAAAGTTATGCAGTTACCCAATCACTTGATTCCCTGCCATAACTCCTCATTTAATATCATCGTCATAATACCTTTTATCCCTTGTAAACTTGGACCCAAAGTGCACGAACTCTTTCACTTGGTCCACTTTTTCTCCTTCAATCACTGTCACACATTTTTATATTATATCGTACAAAATGTTGAAACTGGTCAATACCCAAACCAAAATCCAATCTTAGTCATTTTTTTAGCTAGAGATATCCAGGGAAATGTTCCTCTGAATAGCAACGGCTACAGTGGCGAGCGGTGTTTGCGATATTCGAACTTATAATATTTCAGTCAGTGATGACGTCAATTAATTGTTCCACGAACTTTGTAAATATTGTAATTTTACTAAATAATACTTATTTATATGTTTATAAATAGTAAAAAAGTCTTGTTTTCATAAACGACATCCACCTTTGTGACATTTTTGAAATCTGATTTTCCTAGTCGATTTATCAAATTTATCGATAACGTGTCTCAACACTGTTACATCAAAAGTGGGCGGTAACTTTTTGTCTTGTCATTATAGTGTTATGATACACAATGTATATGTATGTAATTGTTAAAATGTTAATGTGTTATTCTTATTGTCATGTGTGAGTTTCGTAGTGGCACCTGATTGGGCTTGAGCGTCTGAGAATGTGTGCGTGTCGATGACCCCCCCGCACCAAACATGGCAGACTTTTATGTATCGGGAAAATGCAAAATGCCTTGTCCCGTCGTATACGGCGACAGCGTATACGACGACCGCGTTGGTCTATGATAAAGATAGAATAAAACCGGCCAACTTAGAGTCGCAAAGGTTCCGTATCAAAATGGCAAAAAATCATGTTTATTGTATGGGAGCCTCGGTCAATATTTATTATATTCTGTTTTTAGGGTTCCGTACCCAAAGGGTAAAACAGGAACCCTATTATTGAGACTTCGCTATCCGTCCATCCGTCTGACGTCTTAGGACTGTAATAAAACTCCCTGTGTAAGGCTTTACTTTATTGAGCGAAGCGACCCGAAGGCGAGCGGAGCTCCCATGGAGTAGGTTAAATGTAAAATGTTCGGATGTTCGTTTCTCAGCAACCTCTTGACCGATAGGTAATTAAAAATTTTTCACCTAAATTAATAGCTGATTTCAATTAAGGTCGTGACGAAGCTCAAATATTCAATTTAAATACAGAAAAAAAAGAAAAAAAAAAGCTTCGCTCAATACGAAGCCGCGCACTGTTTACAGCAGCGTAGCTCGTCATTCGTAATCCGCCCGTTCGATTACCACTCATCCCGAGAAGAAGGGCAAGAAACTCGGTAGGGTCATATTATAATATCTTACAAGCATTTAAACATAGTAATAATGTAACAATAACTTACATAGTATAGAAGCAATCCTCGCAGATCGACAACAGTCGATCCGTAACATCAAGTAGCCAAACTGTCTTATAATTATATCCATTAGATACTTATGGTAATAATTTGTGAATAACATAAAGCAATACACTTGTAAATTCGTAGTCTAAACTGAACCGGAACTCCACGGATCATACTACAATCCTGCCTTTTATATCAATCCCCTGGTGGTAGTCCGCAGACATTGACAGTCCGTTTTAATCTCTCCCTACCCTACCGTGTTTACCCCCCATCACATTATTTTTCGCTTCGGTGTTGTTCAAGTAAGTACTAAATATATTAAAATAATAGTAATCAGTAAAACCTAACAGAACGAACATGAAACATTTGACTAGTTTTTGCGAATTACATTGCAAAATGTTAAAAATGTTTAGTAGGTACCTTAATCTATAATGTGTAAGTACCAGTCTTAAAACAAATGCCTACAGATGATCGATCAGAAAAAGATGAAGTTGTGAGGTCTCTTTCTTCTCTGGCTTCGCCCATCGTCGTATACATATGTAGTAAAGGTGATAACTCCACAGGTTTCCTTGTTTTAATAAAAATATCAAATAAATTACTTATGTAAAATCCTTATGTCGCATGGGGAATTTATTTGATATTTTTATCCACTTACCCACGTCCTTGCTGGTGAACCACTTGCAGTTTTAATTGAATTGGATTTTTGCTGGGAAATTTTATCATGAAATACAAAATTGAACCCGGATAATTTATTTTTGCCAATTTACATTGCTCGTACTGCAGAGATCTATTTAGTGGTTTGAATTCTATTTGGTTTGAATTACCTCTTCGTTATGAACTTTCTATAGCGCCCGTAACAGCAATAGGCTTGCCATTACGTGCCTGGGTCCAAAAATACTGGTAAAGAGTGGGTGTGTTATGCACCTCTGCTTACCCCTTCGGGGATAAAGGCGAGATTGTATGTCTGTCTCTCATTTACTTATATATAATTATGACGTACCAGCGTCATAGTCATGTTGACAACAAGGTCTGAGGACGTAATTATTAACATTTTCATTCCGAAAACAAATTAAGGTAATGACATAACCTACTACTATTATAATTAAAGTCTTTCACAACATGTTTAAAGTATCGTTGCTACAAAAATAAACGGCCAACCACATAAGGATGAGACAAAGCACCCTGGCTCTGATTATGCTAAAATGTTGACTAAGTAATGAGATAAACCTGGGTTCCATACTAGGTTATTTAAAAAGGTATACTTTACTCGTAATTTACTGTCGAACATACGTGTGTTCACTGAGCAGATGTACAGGGAACCGACTGGAGTTGAAATATTTACTCTTTGTATTACAAGCTTTTTAGGGTTTCGTAGTAAAAGTCTCGGAACCCTTATAGTTTCGTCATGTCTGTCCTAAACGGTGAGTGCTAGAAATGTGTATTTACTACGTTGACTAAGTGCTAAAAGAAAATTATGAAAAAAGTTGTTTGGGGCAAGTACTTCCCCTACACATATTGCACAAAAACACATATACTTTTCCACTGTTATAATTTTATTTCTACTGACCTCCCCGACACGTTTTTTCATGCGTTTACCTCGGAATGTGGGGTATCATTAGATATGTCTTTGAAAGCATTAAGAGGTTTCTTTAGATTAATAATTTGCTTGTGAGATATTCAACTATATAGCTAATTTTTTGGTCTGATCTGAAATACAATTCAATTAAAACTGCAAGTAGGTCACCAGCCAGGACGAGGGTAAGTCCTTATGACGCATACGTTGTGATCATTAACTTCTAAGATAAATACTAAATACTAGCAACAGTGTAATAATTGAATTTGTTATCATTTTAATTAGGAAAACAATTTACATTTTCAATACTACAACAAAAAAAAACAAAATGAAAGAATTTGGAAAAGAAAAGTTCTTAATTTCAAGTTTTTAAATAAAACAAAGCGTATTCTCTGTAGCTGCTTGGCGGGAAATGGACTCTGTGGTATACATTAAAGTACTACGTGACTTAAGGGACCGTTGTAGCATATTTTTGAACTTTTACAATTTTTACTGTATTTTATAAATCCAGAGTGAACTTATTATTAATCGACTTTTCAAAGTAAGAGTTTCCTTTGGATGTTTCGTTTTTAGTTGGCAACGATTATTATCTACTCTATTCTGTACTGTTAGCCATAGACATGCCATAGTCGAGGAGGTAGGCTGACGTGCATTACACACCTTAACATTTGATGAGTAGAATTTTTGTATTTCTGACTATTCTTAAAATATTAAGAAAGAAATTATAAATAAATCACAAAAACTGATATCATCGACAGGACTCAAACCCGCGGCCTTTCCCTAACAAAGGGAATGCTCTGACCACTGAGCAACGATGAGCAATACCGACAACATCGAATTTTTGTTTCATATTATATTCATAATTTCTAGATCGCGCTATTAAGGTTAGCGTTGGGGTTACCTACCGGAGTATTGCCGAACTAACGGTACCAGTGTATCGTGTTACAACTATATTAAAACATTGAACGCAATAAATAGAATAAAAATCAATGACAATTTTTATTTTAAACCTAAATTCCTACAGCTAGAACCAATGTTAAATATCTACAACCTCCATAAACCAAGTATAATCAACAGTTTTAAGCAGGTATAAGTAGAATGAAATTTCTGTAGGTAAAGATGGCTGACATGGACGTGCTGAAAAAAATGTGTTTCCCAAAGTTTACGTGAGTCGATGTAAAGAGCAGTGAAGCGTAATGACTAGGTACATCGTTACCAACATATCGCGATGGAGATAATTTTATTTTTACCTTTAAAATATATTTTCCTTACTCTATATATATTTACATGATGCTGTTGAGATAACAGATTTAGGAATTACATACAATTGAAAATGTAATTACGCGTCGCGGTCGTAGCGAAGAAAAGAACACTCAAACCGTCTGAATTCCAATAAGTTATACATTATTATCTACAAACTCTGCAGCTTGGCCAGATTATATTATAATATAAAATTCAATAAAGGTTAGCTTGTAATCGGCTTTACTTTAACAGCAGCGTAAACTAGCTATAGTTCTAAACTATATCGCGAGGGTGCTGGGCGCCGGGGAACCCGTGGCCGTAAACTAGCTATAGTTCTAAGCTATATCGCGAGGGCGCCGGGCGCCGGGGAACCCGTGGCCGTAAACTAGCTATAGTCCTAAAATATATCGCGAGGGCGCCAGGCACCGGGGAACCCGTGGCCGTAAACTAGCTATAGTTCTAAACTATATCGCGAGGGCGCTGTGCGCCGGGGAACCCGTGGCCGTAAATTAGCTATAGTTCTAAACAATATCGCGAGGGCGCCGGGCGCCGGGGAACCCGTGGCCGTAAACTAGCTATAGTTCTAAACTATATGGCGTGGGCGCCGAGCGCTGGTAAACCCGTGGCCGTAAACTAGCTATAGTTCTAACTAAACTATATCGCAAGGGCGCTGGGCGCCGAGGAACCCGTGGCCGTAAACTAGCTATAGTTCTAAACTATAACGCGAGGGTGCCGGGCCCCGGGGAACCCATGGCCGTAAACTAGCTATAGTTCTAAAATAAAACACAATAGTTGCTTTTAAAACAAATAGTGCTGAAAATTGGAAATCAATGAATAATGTTGTGTGGCAAATGCTAGGTGATAGAATTGAGTGCGAGTGCTAAACGCGTGACAATACGTATTATACCGTGAAAGGAACAGGTATATTTTTTTTTGTGTAAAATAAATCTGTATAATACATAACTAGGTCGCCGCAGTCGAGAAACGTACCGTTACGCTGCAGCATATATTTGAGCGAAGCGAGTTTTGATTCAAAGCGATATAACTCTGTCAAAGTATTTTTGTCATTACGCTATGGGAATTTTTACCATCAATTAAATTATTTTTATTTGATCGAAATTCAAAATTCTGGCTTCGTAAGAACCTGGGTAATTCTGTAAGCTTTTGATGAGTGCAAGAAAATCCGAAATCGGTCGAGTATTCGCCGAGAAACAATTTAACACATTTTAACATAAATCGTAATTTGAGTCACTTCGGCTCGCTTAGCTCAATAATGTACAGAAATTCGTGTCAAAAAATCCCCCACGCTATAGCTGATTGGGGAGGTTCCCAGAATGCAGGCTGCGTTGAGTCATTTATGAAATCAAATTATTATAACATTGTCAATTCTAAAGCAGGCTGGGGGGTTACGGACATCAGCAATTCAATTTGGCACATATTATGTCGTAGCATACAGCAAGGAAACCTGCATAGGCGTTGCCCTAGTAGCAATGACAAAACACCAAAATGTACAACACAACTGAATCAGGAGAAGGAAACATATCAGTGGAATTTAAACCACAAGGGTTCTTCATTAGTTTACTGTTAGTACCACCGGTGAGTATAGAGTAATAAAAAGAATAAAAATATTCATAGGTACATAATATATAATTATCAACCGGTTTCCCCGAAAGGGTAAGCAGAGTTATATTATTAGCCTACTTTTGGACAGTAAAATTACAGCTCCTGGCGACGAAATGATTGCAGCTAACCGGACACTCATATGTTTGCCAGAGCCTCGTCCGGTGATTGCCAGGTCACGCACTATTTTACGTGATGTTGGTCTGAGTCTTTTAAGATCTTGCTGAGATCATTACGAACACTTGTTGAATACAGCTTAGATAAGAACAAAATACGGCCGTGCTGATTCGATGGCCTTTTAGGATTATTCAGACATTCTAAATCCTGAGCTATTATTCAAGATGTCGCATTTTTTTAATAGTTGCAGTATCCATCATTCAATTGGGATAAAAGATTACAAGAAACAGTGAACGCTTCATTCTTTTGGGATGTCCTCGCAGGACAGATAGCCCATAGATTTGGTGTTAGATACCTCTTAACAGGAACTATGTTGATTAATTCTGTTGCCTGCATGTTATTACCAGTAGCTTCTTATTATGTTAGTACATATTTTCGATAACAGTGAGCAAACTTCATTATTCTGTGAATCGTTATAATTATTAAGAGGTGTCGGTGTAGAAACATAAAATTTCAGGACAAGCTTTCGGTCAGTGACGTGTTATATACTGTAGACGGAACCTCAGTGTCAGAAAAGTATTAAAAAAAATACAGGTGAACAATTCTACCGTAAACTGCTTCCCGCTCTTTATTGACAATTTTGTTGTCAAGGGTTACGGTTGTTTATGCGATCAAAATTTTTTGGCCTAAATATGCCTAAATGTGCAATAAAAGTTTGCAGAAACTACACAGGCGATTAAAAACAACCAGCAAAGTCACCTACCATCTGTAAGTAACTCATAGTTCATCATAATTATATTAAATCAATATTTTTTATAATTGTCACTTTTGTTGGTATTGCCAGTTTCGAATTCAAAATTCCCCGATTTATATTAGTAGAAATAGGTGTTGGACAAGTCATTAGAAAATACAGATACATAAAATAAATAATTTGAAAATGGTCAAGAGTGAGTCGCGAATATGTAGTAGCGAGTGTATAGTGATGTACCTAGAAAAGATGATACGTTAAGTTTATCCAATAAAAACCGGCCAACGGTCGGGCAAGGTTTTTGGTATGTTAAGTAAGAATTTCGTGTCCATTTTGCAATCCAATATGGCTGCCAAAAATAAAAAGTTAAAAATTTAAATTAAAAATATTAAGTTAAAATTAAAAGTTAAAAATTAAAAATAAAAGGTAAAAAAAAAGTTAAAAATAAAAAGTTAAAAATGAAAAATAAAAGGTTAAAATAAATGTTAAAATTAAAAAGTTAAAAATGAAAAATTTCAAATTAAAATTAAAAATTAAAAGTTAAAATTAAAAAGTTAAAAATGAAAAAAAGTTAAAATAAAAAGTTGAAAGTCAAAAGTTAAAAGTCAAAATTTAAAAATAATAAGTTAAAATAAAAAGTTAAAAAGTTGGACGCAACTTGTTAACTTTTTATTTACAACTTTTTAATTTGATTTTTTTTACCCCTGAAAATTTCCTAAATAAAATGGGAAAATAGGAAACATTTCTTTAGCTGGCACCACTATTCACCCACACAACGTCAAAGTGTATGACATACGCTCACTCACACTAGCATGCGAAGTTGAAGTGTTTCTATTGTAGTGATTGCTTGGAGACGCGCCATCTAGTATATAGTTCATCTAAGCTTTCGGTGTTGTTATTGGGCTGCCGATGACTGGTTTCATATCAGCATCACCTATGGGCTGGCCTGGAAAATTCCGATTCTATGGAATAATTTCAGGACTAATAACTTTGATCATTTGGTTCTTCCTTTGCGATACTCCAGCAAAACATCGAAAAATATCTTACCAGGAAAAAACATAAATCGAAAATGACGTAGGATCTAGAGAAAAGAATATTATGGTGATTGATGAATACATAAAAATGTTAAAACATGTTTTCTTTTCACATTATTCAAATTGTTCTGATAACGCGTCACATTTCAGACATTACCAGTTCCTTGGCTGAAAATACTTACGTCATAGAGGAATATAAGCTGTTATGTTTGCACACCTTGCTACAGTTCGGGGAAAGGACATCGTCTAATCTCGCCCCAGAACCAACAAACATGTGGCTTATACCATAATTATTTATCTATTTTAATGAATGAGAGGCAATTACTCGTATCTATATCACACGGACAAGCATCTATTCTAAATTAATAATTAAGAATAATGTAACGATTTATACTTACTTCCGAGATTTCCAATCAACGACAACCGGTTAAGGATGCGCAACTGAACCAAATTCAAAATGAAAGTAATCGATTATCAAGTAATATAATCGTCTTATAACTTATATCGATTACCAAATAATCGCAATTTCACGTATTCATTATTATTTATTAACATAGTAATGTTTTACCTCACAAATAAATAACTACTATTTTGACCACCGTTGTGACATCGTTGATGTCAGCTCACCATCAAGCGAGTGAATTTTTCAAGTGGGCTTGGATGGCCAAATCCGGAACTATAAGGAATATCGAAAAATGCTCAAAGGAGTCACGAGCCCGATTTTGATGAAACTTAAAACCTATTCATTAGATTTTTTAAAAACCTATAATCCTAGCTGGGAATCGAACCCATTGATTTAGAAAAAAAATCACACCCTTTAATATTACACCTTACGATAGTGTTGCTGTTAAGGATCAAATTCTGGGAAATAATGATACACGGCAAATTTAAGGAAAACTTAAAATTTTAATAAAATTCATATTTCTGTCGGCCACAGCGCGGCGCCCGCCACTAGAGTTATCCAAGAGGCCTATACATACTCGTAATTTGACACTTTTACTTAGCTTATCTATACTTATAATAAATCTGTAGAAGTGAAAATTCTGTACATTGAAAATATAAAAAAATCAATGGCAGGGGGTGTTACTAGACCGACAACGAACCCAAAAACGTGATTAAAAAAATTTTTGTCTGTCTGTCTGTTTGTTCAGGCATCACGCAAAAACTACCGGTTCGATTACGATGAAACTTGGTATAATTAGTCTTTAACATCCTGGGCACCACACTGGGTACTTTTTATCCCGAAAAAGCCGCAAATAATAAGTTTGTCGTTTAATTTTTTTTTCTTTTTTTTTAATTATTGAGGCGATACAAAGTTCGCCGTGATAACTAGTATAAATAAATGCCACTCGACGATATCAACATTGTATAATGCTACCTAATAATAAAATTTCATTAATCATTTAGGTATAATACTTAATGTCTGTTCTGAGTTCGGCAGATTACTTATTCTATGTAAGCGTACGCTATTAATAGAACTTTGAACAACCAATAGACGCTCGGGAAAACTGTCGCAAAAAGCAATACAGAGCTGCGTTGTGGCTGCGTGCACGCTGCGTGTTTATTATTTTATTAGTTTGTCAAAGTTAATCAGACGGTCAAATTATTGCTGCAGCGCTGTTTATTTTAACTTTCAATAAAACGGAGCACAGATTTTGTTCACGATGGCTTCTCTAGTACGTAGTACATTATACCTCAATGGTAAATTTGAGCACGTCCTTGTCACCAGTAGTTATTGGTACTTGTGACGTCACACATCGCCTCGCGCACTGCACGCGTCATCGGCGGCCCCTTCCAAGGTCGTAGTATATAAGCGAAGGACAAGCGTCATTTGATCTGTAACTTATTCTTTGCATTCGAGATATTTTCAGATGATGCCTTACACTGGTATCGAGCTGTCAAGGATTCTCGCTACTACGTGGATACATCAGGTGATGTGGCTGACTATTTACAGCACTTGCCTTGGACCTGAGACCTGTAACCTATAGTGAACTAAATTATTAGTATGATCTAGAATCACTTAACATCCACGACCCTAAGTTGTGGCCTCTCCGTGTACTTTCATTATTGATACATTACATGTATGAAATCATATTGAGTGTAATCATTTGGTGTTATCCCGAGGTAATCCCGATATTATACTGGGGAGGATCCCCTCAACGTTACAGTGGCGCCCAATAAGTAGGCTTAAAAGGTCACACGGTCAAGGACAAGTGTAATTTGCATTTTTTTTGTGTATATGTAAAGTAAAAGTAAAAGTAAAATGCTAATTCTGTATACGTGATAATGAACCGTGTCAACAATTTCTAAGAGCATATTTTTTTTCTTTATACCTACGCGCACGTGGCTAGCACATGCTATCAGCGCGCAAACCTTAGCTACGCAACAGGTCTACGTGAGACAAAATTACCTAGTAGTATTACCCTTTTAGACGAAAAATTTATTTTATTTTCCCCTTAGTTTTGTGTACTCTGTATATCCTCAACCGTTAACCATGGCGTACGCAAATACATTTAAGCATCTCATTAAACCGGAACTAGAATATGAGGTACAGATCAGAGGTGGTACGCCTGGGGAATCTGTTGAGGAATTACGTAATCAATTAAGCACACTTTCCACATCGTCCCCGGAAGATATTATATCTTCTAA
The DNA here is from genome assembly GCA_963556515.1 of Nudaria mundana. Taxonomy (NCBI): domain Eukaryota; kingdom Metazoa; phylum Arthropoda; class Insecta; order Lepidoptera; family Erebidae; genus Nudaria; species Nudaria mundana. The sequence continues at coordinate 21,753,857 of OY748296.1, forward strand.
ATGTACTCCGGAGGACGATACAACCGCGTCTAAAAATTCCATATTTAGAATAAATAATAACATCACTTCTTTAAAATTTAACTTCGATAAAAATCTTTATAACAGAACGGAATCAATTATTCACTACGTATTTCATAGATTACTAGAATTGATCTATCCCTGCCTACCATCGTAAAATCAATTGAGCCCGTATTGTGGCTTGCTTATCATTTAAAATTAACAAAATTAACGTCATTGAAATCGCCAACTAGTCAAGAACCGGTCTGGGTCGCATTTCGTTAATTTAATAACTTACTCGATAGACATTGGTGACAGTACTCCGATTCGTCAGCGTTATTATCGTAGGTCTCCCGATAAACAACGTATTTTAATAAAACACATCGACGAAATGATCAAAGATGATGTGATAGAACCTTCAGAGAGTCCATGGTCTAATCCCGTCATTTTGGTACCTACAAAAAATGGCGAGTTACGTTTTTGTCTAGATAGTCACAAATTAAATTCTATAACTAAAAAAGACGCTTATAGTCTGCTTTACACTGCGGAGATCTTGGACAACTTAAGAGACGCTAAGTACCTATCAAGTATGTATATTTCTAAAAGTTATTGGCAAATTTTAATAAATAAAGAAGATCGGTGTAAGACCGCTTTTTATATTCCAAAGAAAGGGTTATTTCATTTCAAAAAATGGCAATGGGTTTATCTAACTCGAGTGCTACCCAACAAAGAGGATTGAAAGTACATTTTGGAAAAATTCATAAAGTACAAAATGTATCTTCCAGCGCGTCTACAATATCCCATTTTTTTCCAAATCAACAAGAAATTTCTGATAATATCGAAATTCCCTTTTGGCAAAGGTTAACACGTTGCCTGCCATACGAGTATACTCGTAGTAAATTTTTTGTAATCGTATTGCCACCATACAAAATTGTAGGTACGAGTATATTCGTAGTTGGCAGTGGAACCTAGTTCAAACTACGAATGTACTCGTAGTATGGCAATGAGATAGGATTCTTATTAGCTATTGCCAATCTACGAGTTTAGTCGTAGATGATTTGGCGCGAAAATTTTTTGCTCCCCTGCACTGTCTATCGGGAACGGCGGCCGCCACTCGATTACTCTACACCCCGGCGCTCGCGGGGCTTCGTGTACGATCGTAAATCATCGGTATTGTTCGTATTGAGCCACGGCACCCGCGAGATTTGCAATTTACATTCATAACGCCTGCATGATCTACAACCAACAAGCCAACCTACCTCTAGAAAAGAAATTGGAAGCTCTTTCATTCAAAGGCGAAGTTGTAAAATATATTTTAGGCGAAATACAGTCATCATGAGCAGAAAAAGCTAGGAGAATTTCATTACTTTGAGCGTTTACCACCTACTCAAAAAAAAACAAAGACCGACGAAGCCATGTCGTGTGTGCACCAAAGAAAAACAACGCAAAGAAACTGTTTATTATTGTCCGATATGTCCTGAAAAACCTGCCTTATGCGTTGAAAATTGTATTAAAATGCATCGCTCCTTCATTACTTCACAGTGATTTTGAGATTTAAGTAATGTTTTATTTCAAATGCCAAAGAATTTCACTCCGCCCTTCTTCCACAGCCACTGTTTTAGAATTCGTCAGAAATCTCATACAATCTACTACGAGAATACGCGTAGTTGGCAGTGCACCCCAGATCATGTACTACGAGTATACTCGTAGGTTGGCAGGCAACGTGTTAAGCACCATGAAAAATTCTATTCCATTTCTAAAAAGAAACCCCCGAGGTGCGAGACCCTCTGTGGCTCAATGTTTAGCCTCCTTTATCGGTCAAGTAGTCCGGGAAAATACCTTTAGCGCTTGGGAAATGTTAACCTTCCCTTATAAAATCCTACACGTAAAGAAAAGGCCGTTGACATCTTTGACGGTCCAAATCAAAGAAAATTGTACAAACAATTTTAGCATTTTAAATTCAAATTCAATCCACACTCCGGCCCCTTTGTTTTTTTTTTTTTAATTCCGCCACCCTAGGCCGCGGCCACACTTACGTCCATTGCCGAGCGCCTCCGGTAGACACTGAGAGAATTCCCAGTGGCGCCCGGCAGGGTACACTCCGGCCCTTGATTATTCCCAGGCTAAGAAATTAAAACTTGTAGAGAATAAAGTAAGGAAAGGCGACATCAGTGGGGCGGCAAGACTACTTTTTAGTAGCGATGTGCTGGCTCCTTATTCTGCAGAAACCTTGACGGGCTTGCAGAGTAAGCACCCACCATCCGCAGCTAACCTCTCTTTCCCTGATCCTCCGAACAACGATACAGAAAATCTTGAGACTACTGCCAAGGATGTGCGCACAGCTGTTGACTCCTTCCGTTTTGGATCAGCTGGTGGACTTGACGGTCTGACACTACAGCACCTTAAGGATCTGGTGTGTCCGAGTGCTGGGGAAGCTGGTGATGCACTTCTGAGGGAGCTAAGAGCTCTAGTCAACCTCATGCTCTCAGGCAATGTGGACAGTGGCATCACAGATATTTTGTATGGGGTCGATTTATGTGCCCTGCACAAGAAGGATAGTGGCATTCGTCCCATTGCCGTAGGCAGCACTTTGCGGCGTTTGGCAGCTAAAATTTCGTTTTATAGTGCGGAGCTTACTACCAAATTTCAGCCCTTTCAATTAGGTTTTGGTTCAAAAGGAGGTTGTGAGGCCGCAATCCATGCGCTTGCAACATACCTTGACAGTAGCGAAGATGGAGAGGTCATCTTGAAAGTTGACCTGAAAAACGCCTTCAACTCTGTAAACAGGTACACCTTGCTGACACAGGCTAAATTAGAAACCCCCAAAATGTTTAACTTCCTTTGGCAATGCTATAGCCAGCCAACAAAATTAATTTATAAAGACCACCTTTTGAATTCAGCCGTTGGATGTCAGCAAGGTGATCCGTTGGGACCAGTCATCTTCAGTTAACGCAATCATTCAAAAAATAAAAACAAAATTCAACATTTCGTACCTAGATGACGGGACTTTAGGGGGAAAAGTAGAGACAGTTTTACAAGATTAGCTCTCATAAAGAACGAGTTTCAGTCAATTGGCTTAGAACTGAACCCAAATAAATGTGAGATTTTTATATCTGAAAACACAGATAAATTAACAACAATATCTGTAACAACTGTTTGGCCCCCAACATAAAAGTTTTAGACAAAACTTCCCTACGCCTCCTGGGGTCCCCGATTTTAGAAGATGGCTTTTCCACTTTTATCGAGGAAAAAATTCAAAATTTTGATCAGGTTATTGATAGTCTATGTAATATCAGTATTCATTCAGCTTTCACTATTCTTCGTTTTTGTCTTATCGTACCCAAATTTACACATGCCCTCCGTTCAGGATAATTTTAAAAAAATGTAGAAATTTTGGGCAGACTAGACAACTTAATACAAAATTCTTTGTGTAAAATTTTAAATGTAAATATTAATGACCGACCCTGGGTCCAAGCGTCTTTTCGAGTTCGCTTGGGCGGGCTAGGTATTCGTAGAGTCTCGGATGTCAGTCTGCCAGCATTTCTGTCGTCGGTCCATAGCACCGAAGAATTAGTCAGGATAATTTTGTCAAATTCACTGATTGATTCCGAGGTGCGATGCAAGACCGATGCCATAAATGCTTGGAGGATGTCGTGTCCCGACACTGACCTGCCCTCACGCCTAGGCTCACAGCGACTGTGGGATTCGCCGCTCTGTAAATTGAGAATTAATACACTAATTGACACTTCTGTCAATATTTCAGATCGTTCACGCCTACTAGCTGTTGGAGAATGGGAGTCAGGGTTATGGATCCAGGCGCTCCCATCGCCCAACATCAGTACAACCTACGGCTGGGTACACCTTGTGTATCTCCGCATCATTGCACGTGTGGAATAGCCGTCGATAATCTGGGACACCATGGCCTTTCTTGTAGCAGAAGCGCAGGTTGTATACCTCGGCACGCTATTCTAAATGACATAATTCGTAGGGCTCTTTCCACCGCAGGTCTTCCGACCGTGAACGTGAACCAAATGCACGAAGCGATGGAAAGAGACCAGACGGTATGTCGTTGCTACCGTGGAAGATGGGAAGGCCTTTGGTGTGGGACGCTACATGCCTTGACACTTTAGCACCTTCACACCTTCCAAGCACATCCGGATTAGCCAGTGCTGCTGCTGCATCGGCTGAAGGCCTCAAACGGCGTAAATATGCTAACCTAGCAGGTGATTACATATTTGAACCGTTTGGGGTTGAGACACTGAGGTCATGGGGTCCAAGTGCTCGCCGCCTTTATAGAGACATTGCTAAACGCTTAATCAATGCTTCTCAGGATCAGAAGGCTGGCTATTTTCTGGCCCAAAGAATAAGTATCGCCATTTAACGTGGCAACACAGCCAGAATTCTGGAAACCTTCCCAGTTGGCAATGACGCGGAGAATTTTTTTAAACCATATTTTGTAATGTAAATATTTTTAGTATATTATTATGTATTTTTGAGTCACTATTAAAGTATTTATCCTTGAGGGGCTCGTGGTCTAGTGGTAACCGCCAATGTTAACAAATTGCAAAGGTTAAGCAACATCGAGTCAGGCCGGTCTTAGGATGGGTGACCATTTCTTAAGACACTGAGACCCCTCCGTGTCTCGGAGAGCACGTTAAGCCGTCGGTCCCGGTTGCCATACAAATATCTATGGCGGTCGTTAGGGGTAGTTGGAGCCCTAAATCAAAAATCCGACCGGTCTAACTACAGAACTTCGATGTCGCCCATGGGTTGTGGAGGTCAGATGGCAGTCGCTTCACGGAAAATATCGATGTTCAGCCGAATCGCAGTTAGACTGGAAAGCCGACCCCAACCATAGTTGGGAAAAGGCTCGGTGAATGATGACTGATATTAAAGTATTTATCCTGTCAAAACAAAGACTAGTTGATTCACTATTTTATGGTCCTGAGTTCGAAAACAAAGTATTTTGTTTTGTTGATGACATAATTTGCATATCGGAAAGTTACGAACAACACATATCTTTATTTACAAAAATATTAAACAAATTAAAATACGCTTTAACTATCAATCTCGACAAGTGTCAATTTTTTAGAGATAAATTGAAGTATTTGGGTTACGTGGTGGACTCTGACGGTCTTCATGCCGACCCCGAGAAGGTTGAGTCTATCAGAAAGAAGAAAGAAAGAAAGAAAATACATTTATTATTCCACGAATTTACATAGAAGGAACATATAAAAATAAAAATACATAATAATAAAAACAGAAATTAAACTAAGGGTACAAACAGTAAAATGTGGAATAAATGGCCATCTCTCAGCTTAATGCTGTCTGCGGAGTGGTGCAAGCAGACAGCGCTGGTTTTCATAGACGGCCGCGTGTAGGGATAGATGGATAAAACCGCTTCGGCCGCCATCGTAACTACAGGTCTGTAACCAGTTGAGGTTTTCAACACCTAAATAATTAATTTCAAACATAATACTACATTCTTGATGGAAGTAATTTTTTTATTTTGGAACCCTCAAGTCATTACATAGGGTAAACCCCTGTTCGGCTACATAATAAAACCACGGAGTTCAAAATATGTTTTCTTTTTATCAATTATCAATCGACACACACAAACAATAAAATTCTTTGATCGTAACCGTGGTTTCGAGTAAGGAAAAAACCTTCTTCTATCGAATTTGGTGGAATCTGGTGAATTTTTTCCTCGTTCTCAACTGGTTACGAATCTGTAGTTACGAGGGCGGCCGAAGCGGTATGAAATTCACCAGGACATCCAGTGTAAAATAATTAATATTAGGTAATTACTTAATTACCAATTTCAAAACAGACGATAATAAAACCAGAAAACGAGTGTATTTTTACATCTATTGGATACCTACAGGAATGCTGCTGAAGGAAGCTGGCGCATTGCATCTAGGTTGTATTCTTTGTATGATATTTAGTATAATATAATATTTATGTAGTTTGATAAAGTGCGTAATGTGTAATTGAGTAGTGTCTATTATGTCTATATGTGTGGAGGCGTGCACACATAAATCGTGCCGACATTAACAGACAATACACGCATTAATAGATAAAAGATACAGTTACAGTAAAATATGTGTACATCGACGTCAACAGTTTACACAACAGTAATACTTTCACTGACAATTTTCGATAGGTCCTCCTCAGACCGGATGCGGTGAGTGAAGTCCCCCGGACTCCTGCAGGCGAGTATGGTGCCACGCCGCGTTCACACAAACCGCCAGCCGGCAACACTGGCGGGGCGTCTCGTACCCGACGAAACAACCGGCGGTTCGCCTATTATCACCAATTACCCTACACCAACTAACAAAAAAGAGGTCCGTCGTTTTCTAGGCGCCACGTCTTGGTATAGAAGATTTATTCCTAACTTTAGCACTTTGGCAATCCCCTTGAATAAACTAACTTCTAATGGCAAAAAGTCACCTCCATTCAGCTGGTCTGAAGATGCTTATATTGCATTTATTAAGCTAAAAAAATATTTAGCCTCCGCTTCTGTGTTGTCATGTCCGGACTATACTCAACCCTTTGAAATACACGCCGACGGCGACGCGAGTGACTACGGCATTGGTGCCACACTGTCAGTCATTAGAGGGGGAAGAAAAAATTATAGCTTTCTTTAGTAAATCCCTGACGGACCAGGAACGGAACTATAGTGCCATGGAGCGCGAGGCGCTAGCCGTGCTGTCCGCAATCGAGCATTGGCGTTGTTACGTGGAAAATGGTAGACAATTTATTATTTATACCGATCACGGCCCTTAAATGGTTCATTAACATTAACAATCCCATGGATAGATTGGCTAGATAGGGTGTTCGTCTATCTTCGTATTATTTTGAAATAAGGCATCGACGTGGTTCGGAGAACGTAATGCCAGATCTTCTATCTCACTCTTCGAATATCATGGCAATTGATAACGAACCTGTTCCTATGGATAACACGCTTTGAACTATATAGTGACTCATGGTACTTAAATATTTTTAAAGGTTGTACTAAGTCTCCTACCTGTTTCGTTGAAAATCAAATAATCAACAACAGATTATATCGCTATAAAAAAAGCCTTAACCCTCTAGTTAGAGAATTCCAGTGGAGGAGGTCATTCCATCCGAAAAGCGATCGGATATAATAGCACAAAATCATTCCATACCTACCGCTGGACACATGGGTATATTAAAAACGTACAAGCTACTGTCGCTTTTTTTTTATTAGTTCGGCCTAAGGCCGCTGCCGCTCTAACGTCCGTTGCCGGGCGTCTTTGGTTACAAGCAGAACGTATTTCCAGTGGCGCCTGGCAGCGACTGTCCCTAAGTTACTATTCCAGGCCAGGAATGTACGTTAACGCAGTAAAGGCTATCGAGTCTTGCGATGTATGTATCGCCCACAAACACCAAAATCATCAATCCCTGGGTCATATGGGTCAACCTAAACGTCGTACTAAACCTTTTCAAGTAATAAGAATAGACTTGATTGGTCCACTTCCTCCTACTAGGAGCCAAAACAATTATATATTTGTCGTTGGTTGTTGTTTTTCGAAATACTGTTTACTTTTTCCCATAAAAAGGGCCACGGCTGAAATTATAACTAAAATTCTTGAGGAAAAGATATTTCTAGTGCATGGTATTCCATCTACTGTCATACTTGACAATGGCAAGCAATTTATAAGTGCCACATTTAAAAATTTACTAAATAAGTACAAACATTTTATTCTACGGGGACGGCGAATTATGAGTACTTTCATTCAAAACGATCACCGTAAATGGGAGGGACACTCTAAATCTAAAATAATAATAAATATTCTTTATTGTACATCTCAAGCACAAATTTAGTCTAAATAAAAAATACGGTTACAAAAATTATGTACAAAGACGGCCTTATCGCATAGAGCGATCTCTTCCAGGTAACCTTAGTATGAATAGACATAACATAACATAACATAGCATCACGCCTTTTTCCCCGAAGGGGTAGGCAGAGGTGTGCAAACACACCCACATCTCGCCAGCTATGTTAGGTCCCATGTAATTGGGGGCGAGCCTATTGCCATTTACCGGGCACAAGTTCCAGACTCTGGGATAATTATCTGGGTGAAATTCTAAAGAGAATTATACATTATCCACCAGACCCGGGAATCGAACCCGAGACCTCGAGCGTGGCAGTCCGTACATAGTACCATTGTGCCACCGAGGAGGTAGTGATAGATAGATGAATAGAATTGAATATTAATATGATAGGGGTAGTGCACAAAAAGAAAGTCAATCTACAACTCCCGAGTCGATCATCAAACTATGGCAGCTCCACAACCTGATGAAAGACTCAAGAACAGTCAATTGATATACATAAATACATAGAAACACATACATATACATACACGAAATATATATACACATACATAAATACATATACATACATATATATATACACAAATACATAATATATCCATACATACACATATTGAGTTGGTGGTAAAAATATCCTGAGTCAATATACAACAGAAATATATATTAGGTATCTAATTAGAACCAGACAGATAATGAGCCTTTACATTATTTTTAAACGAAGTCAGCGTTTGGGTCCGTCTTATTTCTAGTGGCAAAGCGTTCCACAGGCGAATTGCTTGCACGGAAAAAGACCTATCTGCAAATCCTGTGGAGTGCGCTGGCATCTTTAGTCTCAAATTCTGTGATGACCGTAAGGATCTCAAATGCGTGTCATGAAGGAACATAAACTGTTCTTTGAGGTATCTGGGAGTACGAGGATTAAACAGTATACTGTATAACAAGGATAAGATGTTAGTATTCTTGCGAAGGCGAATTAGGAGCCATTTGAGCCTTTCGCGAAATTCCGACACATCATCATATTTCCGCAAACCAAATATGAATCTAATACAGACATTTTGAAGGCGCTCAAGCTTATTAAGGTGCTCATCCGTGAGATCGAGATAGCTGACATCGGCATAGTCAAGAATCGGTAGCAAAAGTGACTGTGCAAGCGCAATTTTAGTGGTAATCGGAAGAAGGTTGCGTAATCTGCGCAGTGATGCATACAGCTTGCGTCCGACCTCTTTCATCTGAAAATCCCATGATAGAGTTTGATCAACATATATGCCCAGGTTCTTGACACTATCACCTATTTCAATGGGAGAACCATTAAAAATAACCTGCGGCAATTGAGTTAATTCAATGCGTGACACCATCCAAGTGCTGCCAACGATGATGGCTTGAGTCTTGGGTGGGTTTACCTGTAGCCCATAGTCAGCACTCCATCGACAAATACGTTCGAGATCCCGATTTAAGGTGCTAATTGCTTCTGGTACCTGATCCAACGGAGCTTGAGTGTATATTTGGAGATCATCTGCATACAAGTGGTAGCTTGAAACCAATTGATTTGTTGTAGAGTTTATGATAATAGTGAAGAGTAATGGAGATAGAACGCCACCCTGCGGCACACCAGCTGTAACATCACACAAAGAAGAAAAGTATCCTCCAGATGCGTTCGCTGCCGGCGGCCAGACAGGTAACTTTGAAACCAGTCAATTACTGTTGGAGATATATTAATAGACCGGAGTATGCCAAACAGGATTTGGAAATCCACCGTATTGAATGCGTTACTAAAATCCAGTAAGGACAGTACGGTGAGGTTTCCCTTCTCCATGCCCACTCTGTTACACTCACGAGTGCAGTGACAGTACTGTGCCCTGGACGGAAACCAGATTGGAAAGAGTTAAAAAGAGAGTTTTTACATAGAAAAGAATTGATCTGAGTGTTAACAAGACGTTCAAGCACTTTAGATAGGAAAGGAAGTTTAGAGATAGGACGATAGTGAGAGTGAGTGGATGGATTGCGAGTTTTGGGTAAAGGAATAACTTGGGCTTGTTTCCAAGAGGATGCGAAGGAGCCACTAGTTATAAAAAAAAAATGTGTAATAATAGGAAGAATCTGGTCCAGAATAGGCAATATCATCTTACGGCTGATACTGTCACTGCCAACGGCATTCGACTTTATAAACATAATGCTCTTCTTATCACCACAATCAGTAAATTGTTCAAAGAAAAAAGGAAAATAATCAGGAGTTGGAAGCGATGAAAGCTAATCAACTGTAATGGCCTTGGTGGTCCCTGTGAAACTAGACGAAGAGGAGAAATGCGCATTAACTGCTTCGAGGTCTATAGAATTAGAATTAGGATTTTGTTTAGACTATCCAACTCCTAATGTTCTTAAGAATTTCCATACGCTAGATGAATCACAGTTTCAATAGATTTGTGAATGTGTTGGCGTTGTGCATTTCTACACTCCTTGTTGCAGTGATTCTGAATTTTTACATATTTGTCGAAATTTTCAGAACTCGGAACTGTTGTACCTGGAATACAATTTGCCATGAACTCCGCCGTAAATTAAACTACAGGCTTTTCTCCTTCGTTGCTCGTTTTTGGTCGTGAACTAATATCGTGTGGTTCACACCATATTAGTTCTGACCCTGATATGGTCCATGAGCCACGCGATAGCTATGTTGAGTCATTGGGCTATTTATCTTCTATTTTTGAGAAGGTACAGGCAGCGTTACTAGCGGCTCACCAACGAAATGCTAATTCCTATAAGTTAAGGTGTAGGTATATGGAAACGATATTAACGATATTATATGGAAACGTACTTTCTACCTAAGTGACAAAGATAAATATTTTAGTAAGAAACTTGCACCTAAATTTATAAAATGTAAAATCATCTCACTTGCCGATATGTCAAATAAACCTTTAGGCGAATGGCATATTAAAGATTTAAAATTAATTAATTATAACAAGTAAACGCTAACTTCTAAACTTAAGTACTTTGCAAACAACTTTGTTCGTAGTAGACAGAACCGGTTCGTAATAACACCGCGTCGACTCGTGACTGCATATAGATTACATCTATAGATAAGAATTATATACCTACTGGCTAACATTCTTAACGAGTTTGTATAAATAATGCCGGCGCAGACCGATATCTGCCTACTTGACTCTTTACTAATTTTTCGCACATACCTGTATCCTAAGCCCTTCACATGCATAAACACCTTTTATGTACCACACCCTTTCTTCTGTTTCAGGGAAGTGATGGGATGCTGAGTGAACCTCATGCATTGTCAAGAAGAAGCTGACTCTGGGGGGAACTAGGAGAAGAATTTCCTCCAGCGAAAATTCTTCGCTGAAAGGGGAGGTGTGACGTCACACATCGCCTCGCGCGCTGCACGCGTCATCGGCGGCCCCTTCCAAGCCTCACGCGTCGTCCCTGCCACAAGGTCGTAGTGTATAAGCGAAGCACAAGGTCTCAAAATCGGTTCACCCAGTCGCAAGTTATGAGGCACAAAGCTAAAAAAACATCTAGTCGAATTGAGAATCTCCTCCATTTTTGAAGTATTAGAAGCTACATCACCGACTAATGTCTCTGTCGGCCAAACCCAACGTAACGTGAATCGAATAATATTGAATAACTATTTGCAGGAAGACAAAAACCTTTGGAAGCAAGTGTTCCTTTTAACTGCTGGAGTGTATCTGATCTCGAACATACTGTATGTGATATTCGGAACATGTGAAAGAGCAGAATGGAATGAGCCTCAGAACAATTCCCAAGTAGAGGATACTGAAGATAATTTACCAATTATTATGAATAAAACGGAATAATAGATACTTTGGTGATACTGTGTTTTGTTTTTTAAAACATTGGGAGGTTGCCGATACAATTTTTTGGTTTAAGTATTCATTTGCGAGATATTCAACTTTAAAGCGCATTTTCTGTTAAAACAGAGTGTCCCCCCCCTCTAAAATCTAAACAGCTAGGTTGAAGAATCTGAAAAAATTAATGATGGTATGGTCCATATGATGAACTTTGAAGGAAAGCTAAGACGGACCAGATAAGTTTGTTAGTTTAGGAGTTAAAGCCTATAATGGGTAACTACGGAACCCTATATTATGCGTGGCCCGACGCGCACTTAGCCGGTTTTAATTTTTTTTTTAAAGTATGCTATTAATCGTTATAAACTAGTTAGCCCAAACGCAAGTCCAACCCCTTTGCCACCAGGCATTTGGCTAAAGTAAAGCTAAAAGGTAGCGTATAGCGAATAATATTCATCAGATCATATTTAAAGCATGTTGAATTTTTTTAGAGTAAAAAGTAGTAACTGAAGTAACTTAAAATTCTTCCTGCAAAATGTGTCGTCACTCTTTCATTTTGTGGTTTGTAGTGATGAAATGCATGTAGAAATAGATATATTAGCGTCGTGTGGCTTCTTAATCATAAGTATTATGAATGTATTCTATGCATTTAGTTACAGTATTGAAATGAACTCGAAAAATGTATTCTGTTTTTCTGTCATTTTGCTAATGATTCATTTTGATGATTTCACAAATATTTTTATTTGGTAATCTTTGACCGGTTTCGGTTTATGGCATCATCAGAGGTGTTTACTCATACCTAATCATTCAATTTTGTAACACATTTTACTAATATTATGTAAATAATATTAAAGTTATTTTAAAACAATTTGGCAAATATTATGATAAAGAGACTCATCTGCACGCTAACATTGAACTGAGTACCAACTATACATTTTGTAAATGTATAGTTTTATTCAAAAGGTACTCAGTTCAAAGTTCAAAATGCAACTTTAAGTACCACCAAGTGCCGACCACCACCACACAGCGGCCACGAAGGTGGCCACGGTCCGCCGGGCGCCACTGGAAATTCTTCTAGTGCTTACCGGAGGCACTCGGCAATAGACGTTTGTGCGGCCGCGGCCTAGGGCCGCAGATTTCAGCTCGAGATATAGTGTATTGGATTTACATGGTACGACTATCAGGAGCTACTCAATTATAGCAATACGTTAGTACTTAAAAAAATATAAGAAAGAAAAACTATTAACTACCAGGCCAGTACCAGTTAATGATGATAAACGGTAGATTAACTATGATAAAGAGGGACACATTAGTATCACCATTACGCGGTTAACAATTAAGTCCGGCCTTACATTATTTACGCGACTGAAATAAATTATGTTACTGGTTCATAGAAACTTACATTACTTATAACATACAACATAATATTACGTCTTAATCTCCGACGGGGTAGAAAGAGGCGTTCATTAGTCCGACATTTCGTCAGTTATTCATTGTTAGTCTTTATTACACATACATTTTGCTTGTTACGAGTACTAGTCCCATTTAATAGAGAAGCAGCCTATTGCCCTTTGTGAAAAGCAGTTTTTAAATTCATGAAGTTACCACCACTACACGTAAGTGTCATGCGTAGCTTGGTGGATAAAGCATTCGCCTGTTAGGTAAAGACTGGTTCGATCCCAGCCGGACGACATTCTTTTTTGCGGATCAAAAAAACCTTCCCTGCAACGTCTTCAAATATCTCATGATCGAAATTAGAAAATTCGTTCCAGCCCTCTGGAGTTATCCTTACGAAAGATAGGGCGGCGGTGGCCGTACTCGCGGCAATAAAAATATCGATCCACCCATTCTCGTTTTAATGAGGCAAACAAACCGCAATTTCATATACCTATAAAGTGATTTCCAGTATAGTGTTCTTCTATGTGGCCATATTATGATGAAATCACCAAAACAAACGAGGCACAGACATAATGTCAAAGAAAATAACAAATAATATAGGTTTGATACTTTCTTACGAAAATATTATAGCATTTTCGTTGGCGTGAGCTCCATAATTATATCAAGCCATAATATTTCAATGATATTGTACAAAGAATAAAGACGTAATTTCCCGAAGGAGCTATTAAATGTCGCCAAAAATTTGCACTGACATATAATAGGCTGTATTTTTGCTAGATTTTATGTGTTATTTTATGAGCATATGTAATTAATGTAATTAATATGGGTACCTTTAGTGTACGTACACATAGATGGAGTGAAATTCTGTTGAAGGTCGTGGGAAACCAATGGATGCGAAAACAAAACGGTGACTGGACGTTATCGCGCTTTTTTTTTAATTGCGCGGCCCAAGGCCGCGGCTGCTCTAACGTGCGTTGCCGGGCGTCTCCCGGCAATGCACGTCACACGCAGAAGGTATTTCCAGTGGCGCCCGGCGGACTTTGACCACCTGTGTGGTCTCTACGAGGGTTTGGTCGGGATGAGAATCCCGCGTTGTTGGGTTAGGGTTTTATCCCGCGTAAGTGAGTGAATCTGGTTGCGTGCTGTGGGGCAAAGGCCCCGCAGCACGCAACCCTTCTAGCCTTCTTCTGTAAGGACGGCGGCTGGCTGTCCCGCCGTCCTAAGGTCGATGATCTTGGGCGTAAATCGGGGAGGGTACGCTCCCTCTCCCTCACGACCGCCTCCTTCACGAGCATGAGCTGCTCGCAGAAGGACACGGCCGCGTTCCATCCACTCCCGCTGGAGACCATGGCTTGACGCATGACATGGCAGCGAGAGAGTATCCACGCCCAGACCCACTACGAGGTCCGCTACGAGGCGCTGACTCGCCCACGCTGAGCACTCCGCCAACGTGTGGAGTGCGGTGTCGTCGGAACGTTATGGCGCTGTATTGGGGAGGTTTATGCCCGGCAGTGGGCGTCAAGCGGCTGACCAATGATGATGTCATCATTTATAGGGATTAATAATTTACCTACTTTATTTAGGTACTTTCATCAGAGTCCGAGACGACCAGGAGTTTAATAGGCTGTGCCATAGCGACTGGCACGTAAGATGTACTTGCCTTTAATCAACATTTCATCGCAAGGCAATAACGAGGCCTTAATTTTTTTTCATAATTATAACATAGCTACTACTCTTTATTATTAAATTCATTCGGCCGTTTTAGACTTATATATATATATACCATAATATAAAACCGATAAAAAACTTTCCGTAGTGCCCGATTACGGCAATAGGCTTGCCCCCCATTTATGTGAGACAAAAAAAATACTGGTAAAGAGTGATCCGCTCAATGAGTTTTCATTTTACAATATTCTACCTACTTATTAAGTAAAGTATACAGCCATATTACGTAAGTACAAAAGCACAGTTAGTAACAATGATATGGGTCATCGTGACATTGTTTGTTCATAATCCGCCAAAATGACGCCCACTGCTGGGAATAAACTTACTCCAATAAATAACCCCACTGCACTCGCTGCAGTTGGTTGTGACGCCTGCATCCCGTGACCTCCAGCAGTTATGATTTGGTTTACTACTGCATTTATTGTAGGTATATCTACTAGCGATGTACGCGGCTGCCGTCTTAACAACTTCGGATAATCGTGATAACAATCTTATTTGACAATAACAGTCGTGAAAACTTCGAGAAGATCCGTTTACTATTTTCGGACAGATAGAAGATAAAACACTCGTATCCATTGGAAATGTATCTGTTTGTACTTGTTTGTACTTTTATAGTTCCACCATCTCTTCGATACTCAGCAAGGCGTGACATCATAAGTGGTTATCGATTTGTTGTTACTCCTCTATGTGTATTTGTTTTACGAACTCCCTAGAGTGTTTCCAGGACTGCACTTTCAAGATAGTTTATTTATTTTGTATCTCCTGTAAACCTCAAAGTGGAACTCAGCAAAATTGCACCAAACGTGCTTGTCTGTAGGGATGGGATGCTGAGAATGTTTCTTGAAAGAGATTTGTTATTATATAGTGTACCTATTGTATATTTTTCCACTTTGAATTAAACTTGAACGGTTTCGTCGCACGGCATAGTCATTAGAGTATATTAGTACTAAATAGATATTCTAATAGTTAGTAGAACGTAAAATCTGAGTGAGACTGCTACCTCAGAGGTCTCAGGTTCGATCCCGGTCGGGTTCAATTTCAGATCACACAAACTTTGTGCCGACCCAAAATCAAACCAGATTTTCAGTGTTAAATGATAATTAACTTTCCTACACATCAGAATTTATGCAATATAAGGGTCAATAAGTCCTATTTCAATATCATCAATTAATTGGTCAATACCTTAGATGAAAAATACCTAGATTACCGATCAGTGCTTTAAAAACGGCTCCACTTCACCTCGGTCATTGCACACCTGTGCGCTTCAACCGCTTCCGTACTAAGTTCCTATTCCGCTTGCTGACTCTCGAGGGATGCGACAACGGCGGTGTACATTGATGCTTTTGTATTAATTATTACGAATTATTTCTATGTCAACCATCAATGTACAATCTTGTTTATTTTATAGATGGTATTTGTAATAACTACCTATATAGAATTCGAGTGCCAAGATTCCGCGTTGTATTTGTACTGAATCCAATATCTATAGTATTTTTGATCCAAGGTTTTTGACCAGAAACAAAAACTAATGATGCATACATACATACATATATCACGCATATATCCTCGAAAGGGTAGGCAGAGGTGCATTACACAGCAACTCTTTGCCAGCTATTGTTTGGTCCCACGTAACAGGGGTCAAGCCTATTGCCGTCACCGGGCACTATCGAAGGTTTATATATTGTTTATATAATAGTTGTATAAATTGTATATAGTATCTCCAAAACGGCCGAATGAGTTTAATAATAAAGAGTAGAGTATTATTATAATTTTGAAAAAAAAAAACTCCTTTGCTTTGCGATGAAATGTTGATTAAAGGCAACTACATCTTACGTGCCAGCCGCTATGGCACAGCCAATTAAAGTACTGGTCTTCTCGGACTAATGATGATTAAACAGAAATAGCGATAAACGTTGCAACAATGACCTTACTTGACTAGCACCTAGTTGACATTGATAGCGCTATAGGTTGTAGTTCGAACAAAAATCATAACTGCTCTGTGTTTAGATACGAGAAGCGCGTGCGCCGGGTCCCGCTGTGAACTTATTGTATTTGTAAATAAAAATACGTAATTTATTTCTGTTACTGTGAATTTTTGTCGGCTGTATTATCTATATTTTTATTATTGTAAAATATAAAACAATGGTAATCGATAAGGAAATCGCTGTACATGAGGAACAGTCTTTGAAACCAAGTAAGTGGTATTTTATTTAATAATATTTCTAGTATAAAATATGTTATGACACAAAAGGAAAAAAATGGAAATATAAGCAAAACACAAGGTATTTCCACGGTTGTTTTATTGCATACATTGTTCATAATTTATTTCAAAATAAAAAGGATTGCGTAATTCTTCAATAAAATTACTGTACAATCTTTGTTATTTGTTTCATATCACGTAAAAACTGCTGGAATAATCTTGTGTAGTTTTTTCAGGGTAAGGATCCTGTGAATAAATACGGTTGAGTTCTAGTGTTACATTATATTTTTCAGCAAACATAACTGCAATTATATAAGTCTCAAAAAAATATAAATGCTAATTTTACTAAATTACTTTCATTGTACGTTTCTTGTTTTGTCTGTAAATTGTCATTGAAAATACTTCAAACGATTCGTTTCAAAATACTATCATTAAATAAGTTGAATTTAATTACCTATATTGTCATTTTAGTTGGCATTGCCAATTGTAACCGTTGATAAATGCTCTACAGCCAAGTTGTATCTTGCACAAGTTAGTTCGGTTTGGTTTAACATAATGTTTCCTTTACTTTGGTAGGAAAGGTTGGATAGGACAACCTTTCCTATCCAAAGTCCTGGAGCATATCGTTCATAGACAGCTTTCTGGCCACCTATCGCAGAATAATCTCCTCAGTCCATTTCAATCTGGATTTCAATCGGGCCACAGTACAGTGACGGCTCTCTTAAAGGTCACGGATGATATTCGTTGGGCCATGGAGAGTAGGTCGCTTACGGTTCTGGTACTACTGGATTTCAGTAGTGCCTTCAACTCCGTGGATTTCGACGTCCTGCTCGGAATTCTAAAATCACTCAATTTCACCCCGGAGTCTGTGGCCTGGTTTGACTCATAACTTCAGGGACGCTCGCAGTCCGTTCGCCACAATGAATTATACTCAGAGTGGTGTGACCTCAGTGCCGGTGTCCCTCAAGGTGGCGTACTTTCTCCTTTACTATTTTCCATTTTCATCAACTCTGCTGTCCGAGTTATCTCCTCTAACTTCTATCTCTATGCAGACGACTTGCAGCAATATCGCCATTTCACTTTAAACGAGTATAGAACTGCTATTGCTGCCATAAACAGTGATCTCAAGGCTATTAGTGAGTGGGCCAGTTCGTGTGGTCTTCTTATTAATCCCAATAAGTCTAAAGCGATGATCATGGATGGCAGTAGACAGATTCGAGGTGCGTTGGACATGGCGACATTTCCGCTGATTGTCCTGGATAACTCCGCGATCCCCTATACTGATAGCGCGAAAAATCTTGGTGTTGTCATCGACTGCAATTTGTCGTGGAACCTTCATGACGGCGAATTGAGTAAGAAGGTCCATTATACTTTCCACACCCTTAAATGTCTTCAAAGCTTCCTGCCCTTGAACATCAAGATCTCCATTGCGCAGACGTTGATCCAGCCCATCTTGGACTATGCGGATGCCTGCTACCTAGATGCCACCGAGGAGCTGCTTAATAAACTTGAGCGTTTGCAAAATCTGTGTATTCGTTTTATCTTCAACTTACGCAAGTATGATCATATCTCACAATTCCGCATAGAACTCAAGTGGCTCCCAATCCGACTTCGGAGAAATGCTCGGATATTGTGTCTATATAACGTCTATATAACATCCTACACAACCCTTCCTATCCGTCCTATCTACGGGAGCGTTTCTCTTACGTTAACGCACCTGATGCCCCGTGTAGGTCACATCTCCAATACCGCCTATCCTGTCCCTCTCACAAATCCGACTTCTACTCCTACTCCTTCACTGTTCATGCGGTCAGGCTGTGGAACTCGCTCCCGCCGAACATACAGCGCTGCAACACCATCTCTCCTCTGTCGTGACTATCTTTATCTTTTTATGTATATTTGTTTATATATATATACTTATTTATTATATATATATATATATATATATATATATATATATATATATATATATATATGTAATGTGTATGTAGTAATTGATTAAGTAGATTTTTTATATGTGTATATGGATTTATGTATGGTATATAAACGTTATGTATATATAGGTAAGTATGTATTGTATTTCATAGTAAGCTCATCAACCTACGCACACTTAATACTTTTCTTCAACTAAGCATTTCCTTCCCTGGCCCACTGGAAGAGATTTCATAGAAATAAGTGGTGCCTTTGTACTAAAACTCTATCCTACTGTTCTTATCTCGCTCTTCCTTCTTGTGTGTACGTAAATAAATAAATAAATAAAATAAAATAATGACAATAGCATTCTTCTACAGCTTAATGTGGTCCGATATTTATTTAATTAAGTGTTATAGGTACGGCAGAATGTTCCAACACATAACACACACTAAGTACGTTACGTGTACGTACGTACACACGTGTAACCATGATAAGGCGTCTGTCATTCTGACGATGGAATTCCGTGCCAATTATTATTGAAGGCTTTCTCGTACATACATAATTATTTGAACAAAAATAACTTCACTTTATTGTCTATGATTATACCGTGAAGTAAAACTGGTCTGTGAACAAAAGGAAACTAGAGAAAAAGTATACGGTTTTTCGTTCAATACGTATAGCAAGTCCCACAGAGTACCTACCTACCATAATCGGTATGATAAATACTACATCTTAATAATGAATAGAATATTGATAATTATATCATAGACGGCGTGGGTAGTTGTGAAAGTAGGTTATAAATTTAAAAGCTCTTATTTGAATTTAAATTAAAAATATAATTCTACAAGTTAATACAATTTTAATGTACACATATAATTACTAATCCAACTACTTGCCAGTGTGAGTGTTATCCTTTTCTAAACTTAAAGCATTGTTCGCTGCAATAATATAGCAATATGGAGCAAGTTCAAGATTCTCTGTCAAGCCTGAGGACCATGTTCCACGATGGGATTACTAGGTTTGAGGCCAGGTTGCATACGGTCACTAGCATTGAATCCACTGGTGACTCCTCATCCATCGCTGAAGACTTTGCCTGTTTCAAGAAATTTGTTTTGGAGGCTTTAAACCTACTGCAGCAGCAGGTGGAGAAAGTTGCCTGTCACGTGGACAAACTGGAGACGCAAAGTCGCCGGAAAATCCTCCTTGTGCATGGTGTGGTCGAGCAAAGTGATGAAGACACTGCTGTGTCTTGTCCAATGTCGTCAGAGATCAACTTGGTTTGGATTCTTTTGTAGCAGCTGACATTGAACGCACTCATCGAATAGGACGTGCATCTGGCAACAATAAGCCCCGGCCCATACTAGTAAAATTTCAATGCCAAACGGTAAGAAACAAAGTCTGGTTCTCTAAATCCAAGCTGAAGGGCTCTAATGTAACTATATCCGAGTTCCTCACTAAATCACGTCACGAGATTTTTATGGCAGCGCGAGAAAGATTGGGAGTAGACAAATGTTGGTCACGGTACGGATGTGTTTACATCGTTGGTCATCAAGGTAAACATCACCGAATTACATCGCTTCTTGATCTCAATAACATCAAGAATCCTGTTGAAGAACCGAGTGCAGTCAAACCGTCCGAAACCCCAAAGACTAAGACAGTAGCTACCAAACTGAGGCGCGCTGCTGCCATGAAAAATAGTGTACGTTAGCCGCTTGCATCAGTATTCATTTTCGGTGGAGTAGCTTAAGTAAGACGGATTTATCACGCTTCTCCTCCCCTAAAACTTTCACATGTCAGTTTGTTCGCCGTCCATGCTTCTACCTTCACTTATTTAATTTTACTTCCAAAAATAAAACTAAATTTTATTGTCAAACTTAAATCTTATGTTTATATTTAGTTATAAGTAATCAATCATGCATGACAATTGACATCTGACAAACCTACTGACATTGACACTATTGACAGGTGAGCGCACTCTGGTCACTGAACTGTATGATAGTTGCAGATCAGTGTCCCTAGTGTTGTCCTGGATGCGTTCAGTGTGATTGCTTTCCATTAAAAACACAATAATAAGGTTGTTATGTTGATTTCTGGCGTAGCAGCTCTATTTGGTTTTCCATGATTATTGTTGTTTTTTTGTCGCGAATAACTGTGCTTGTTATGTATGTTATAAAAAATTCCTACACTCATCTGGCGGGTGGTAAGGAAGAACTGTATTTTTAATTTTTAATAGGTATCTATAATAGTAAGTGTTCGTTTATTTTTTATTTTTTTTGTTTTAAAATTAATCATTTGTATTTTGTAATAATTGTTATATAGCAATAATAGCATAAGTAATGAGCAGCTCTTGCGATAGTGATAATGCTAGTTTTTTATCGGCATGTAGTGATAATGACAGCTTTGTCAGTCTTCCTTCTCTTGCTGACACTCTAGTGGCTCAGTTCTCCGATGTTCCCGGCAACTTTAATGTGGTCCATCTAAATGCACAGTGTTTCGGCCCATTTCTCTGATATGCTGACCACTTTTCTATGTAGGAACATTCATGCGATACTCATATCAGAATCTTGGTTAAGAGATTCTGTTCCTGCCACCTCATGTACTCTTCCAGGGTATCAATTGATTAGAAATGACCGCTCACACAGGGGGGGAGGTGTTGCTGTGTATCTACATTTATTCCTTACCGCATTCTTGATATGTCTGCACAGCCCCCTCCAATGGATGCGGGAGAACATTTGTTCCTGGAAGTAATACTGGTGTATATTATTGCCCTTCCTCTGCCATTAACTTTTTCTCTTCGTTTGAGTGTTTGATGGAGAACGTAATGCCTACCTATTCACACACAATAATTATGGGAGACTTTAATACCTGTTTGCTTAAAGACGACTATCGGTCTCATACCTTTTCTAACATTCTTGACTCTCTTAATCTTTCTGTTCTTCCATCAAATACTACACACCATGTGCCAGGTTGCGTCCCCACGTTGTTGGATCTCATCTTGGTATCATCAACTGATCATGTCATCAAGCATGGGCAGTACGCAGCCGATGCCTTTTCCTTACACGACCTCATCTACCTCTCTTACAAACTCCGCCCTCCCAAGGCTAAGCCTAAGACTGCCATGTTACGTGGCTTCAGTGGTATGAATGTAGAGCAACTTCGCGTGGACGCTGGTAAAATTGACTGGGGTGCTTTGTATGCCTCCGACTCAGTGGATCGAAAAGTCGAGATTTTTACCTCTGAAATTACTCAAATCTATGACAAACATGCTCCTATTCGTGCCGTTAGACTCAAACATCAACCTGCACCCTGGCTTACCGAAGAAATCAAATCCATTATGGCAAAAAAAGCGGCTGCTAAAACTAAGCATAAACACCGACCGACTGTAGCTAACTGGAACAAGTACGTCTCTTTAAGGAATCACTGCAACAAGGTGTGTAGGAACGCACAACGCCATTATATTCATACTTCTATCGAGAACGGAGATCCAACCAAAGTCAGGAAATTTCTAAAATCGCTTGGAGTTGGAAAGTCAAAACAACAACCACTTCCGAATAAAATTGACCTCAATGCTCTGAACAAGCACTTCTCCGCTTCGTCCAATTATGGAGGGATCATTAAGGTTAATGCTCTAAAGCATATTTCTTCACTTCCAACTCCAAATCATCCTGTTTTTGTCTTCTCTCAATTCACCGAATGTGATGTTAAAGGGAGTATAATGTCTGCTACGTCTAAAGCCATTGGAAGCGACTGTGTTGGTCGAACTATGATCGTGCCAATAATCGACATAATAATATCTGTCATTGCCCACATTTTAAATACCTCAATTTCTACTGGCAGTTTTCCATCGGCCTGGAAAGAAGCGCTTATTTTTCCTTTACCAAAAAAATCCAACCCGTCATCCTTTTCCCAGTACAGACCTATTTCCATCCTACCTTTTCTTTCAAAAGTGCTTGAGCGCCTAGTTCACTTGCAACTCAGCTCTTTTCTAAATAGATATTCACTCCTAAACCCGTTGCAGTCTGGTTTCCGGCCTGGTCATAGCACTGTGTCTGCCTTAGTAAATGTTACTGATGATATCAGGTTCGGTATGGAATCCGGGAAACTCACTTTGCTGTACTTACTGGACTTCAGTAATGCATTTAACACGGTAGATTATCAAATTCTTCTCAGCAGACTTCGCTCCCTTAACATATCTCCATCGGTGATTGATTGGTTTCATAGTTACCTGTCTGGTCGCCGGCAGTGTGTTCGCGTGGAAGAGTCTCTCTCTTCCTGGTGTGATATCACAGTTGGTGTGCCGCAGGGTGGCGTGCTATCACCATTACTTTTCTCGATTTTTATAAATTCTATCTCAAAAAATCTAACTTCTTCCTACCACCTTTATGCAGATGATCTACAGATCTATTCACAGGCTCCAATTGATAAAATAACTGACGCTATTTCAGTAATTAACACTGATTTGGAGCAGATCTGTCAGTGGAGTGTCAATTATGGGTTGCAGGTTAATCCTTCGAAAACTCAGGCGATCATCATCGGGAGTTCCGGGTTCATATCACGAATATACTTTACTCTATTACCGCAGGTTATTTTCAACGGTGCTCCCATTGATATAAGCATGAATGTTAGGAATCTAGGTATATATATGGACAGAACCTTGTCCTGGGGCACTCAACTTCAAGAGGTAAGACGCAAACTGTTTGCAGCGGGCGGGTCCTTGCGAAGGTTGCGAAACTTTTTACCCACGACTACTAAGCAATCCTTGGCACAATCTCTGTTACTCCCTATACTCGACTATGCCGATGTCAGCTATCTAGATCTCACCGAGGAGCAAATCAATAACCTTGAGCGTCTTCAAAACTTTTGTATTCGATTCATATTTGGGTTACGCAAATATGATCACGTGTCTGATTTCCGTCATACGCTCAAGTGGCTCCCAATTCGCCTTCGCCGGAACACTCATATTTTGTCTCTACTTTACAACATACTGTTTAATCCTAGTACCCCTCCCTATCTTAAGGAACGTTTTAAGTTCCTTAAGGACACACATTCTAGGTGCTTGAGATCATCGGAGAATTTATTGTTGCAACTACCGGTGCATTCCACAAAGTTCTATGATAGTTCTTTCACTGTTGAGGCTGCACGTTTGTGGAATGCACTGCCAGTACATATAAAACGCGCACAGTCACTGACGTCCTTCAAATCCCTGGTGAAGGACCATTATTTATCGCTGGTTGTTTAAATTATAGGTAACACTGCAGAGCTCATGGTTGCTCCGAATGCAATTGGTGCATTCTGTTAATTTGCTGTTAATTTGCTTCACATTCGCAAATGATTGCTGTTATTTATAATAATGTAGGTACACTACCTGTATATTATTAAGGTTTTTTATCTTGTTTTACGATCCCTTCCATCCTAAGGTTGCCTGGAAGAGATCGTTTTTAGCGATAAGGCCGCCCTTGTACATGTAGTTAGTTATAAGTATGTTTTTAATGTTTTTTCTAAACTGTGATGTACAATAAAGAATATTTATGTTATATTTATGTTACATCATCGTAACATAGTATAAAACAAAGTCGCTTCTGTCCTTATGTATGCTTAGATCTTTAAAACTACTGAACGGATTTTGATGCAGTTTTCACCAATAGATAGACTGGTTCTAGTAGAGAAGCCGCGAGCGTCCGCTAGTTTCTGATAACTACGCTTGTTTAGTGAGATGCGTATAAGAGTATAAGTGATGCGTTAAGGAAACATCCGTAATAACCCGTTAGTAATATAAACCGGCCCTATTTCTTAGTAAAGGAATGTGGACTCTGTATAGTAGAGATTCCACATACACACTTGGTGGTTTCAACATTCTTATGTGTCTCAAAAAAGAAAGATTCTGTAAGTAAACACTGGTCTACTTTCCCAGTTATCTTAGTACCTAGTTAAAAATGTTAATGGGTATGTAGCACTTATGTGATAACGCCATAAACTAATTAAGGTACCTTCAGGTCGGTAATTAAACAACTATTAAAGCACGCTTTAGTCTATACTCGTAAGTGTAAC
Organism: Nudaria mundana; assembly: GCA_963556515.1. Classification (NCBI taxonomy): domain Eukaryota; kingdom Metazoa; phylum Arthropoda; class Insecta; order Lepidoptera; family Erebidae; genus Nudaria; species Nudaria mundana. The sequence continues at coordinate 21,778,805 of OY748296.1, forward strand.
TAGCTAATGTCTACGGCTTTGACTGTATGAAATGCCTAGTTTTCTGAGACAACCTAGGTATTTTAGGTTTTAGAACAATTTTCTCAATGACTGTCTCAATGTCGTCAATTTCTAGTGTATCACAAAAATCAATAAACGGAAATTATAATGAAAACTATTTGCTACTGTACAAAATAAACCTATGCCAGAAACTTATTGGAACAAGAGTAAACTGTGTAAACAATTAAACGTCCATCAATGTCAGTTGTGGGGTTGTACCAAACAGACCAATATGCAGATCATATAAAGGTTTCAGAATAAGTACTCCGGGGTATCGTTAGTGCTCCTTGGTATGTGAAAAATGAGAACATCCACCGTGATCTAGGTGTGGACCTCGTCGTGATGGTTATACAAAAGTACGCAGAAGCTGATCAAAATAGACTTATTCACCATGTGAATGTCGAGGCCATACAGCTCCTCGATACCACGGACATGTGAGTGAGAAGGACTAAACCTTACGTGTTAGTGTGGTGTAATAGTGCAGTGAGTGCTATACTTTAAGCCAACATGAACATAGGGTCATTATTCATTCATATAGAGACAATAAGAAAAGTGCCAATAGACACATTCTTACATTTTAATTATTTAGCAATGTAAGTTAGATACAAATTACTTATTAGTCTTAAGGCTAGATTGTAATTATAGTTGTGAAGTAACATATTATTACTGTTACGACATAAACACGAGAGAACAAAAAATCAATGTTTTGTGAAAATATGCTTATAGTGTTGTAGCGAGTAGGCAAGCAGACTAAACGAAGCACCACCTTTGACGTCACATCATACGAGAAGGCGGTTCTATTTACTTACCTTAGACAAATTATAATTATACGAGTACTACAAACCTATTTGTAGTATTTATAATTTCTCTATTTAAGTATAATTTTTCTAAATATTATACTCGTCCTTTGTTTAGATTCACGCCCATTTAAACCTGTTTGTGTCAAGCCGGGGATATTGTTATGATATAAATACTAATACATTTCGATAGTAAATTTACCCTTTATTAAACCATATGTTTCCTTTACAAGCCATATTTGGTAAGATCGTAACAACAAGTTTTAAATATATGTAAACTTATCTTTATTTGACGACGATCCTAATGGTTAATGAACACCATTTGTCCTAGTTAGCACTATACAGGTGGAATTTTTTAACGACACCTGGAGGGAATGTACTCTACATGCTGGAGATAGACAATTTTACTCACAGGAAACAATTCTTTATTTTTAAAAAGAAACTGAACTGCATTCACGGATTTTCGAAAATTTGTTTGCCACACCTGGGAATCGAACCGGGTAAAATCCGAAAAAATAACATCCTGTACTTTTATGGCATCGATCGATAAATCATAAGGATCAAATCTCTCTAACAAACGTGGTAAATTAAATGAAAGGAAAACCATGAAATCTAAACTTTTTTATTGAACGAAAAAAAGGGGTATATTAACTAATTATTTGGTCGAAATGAGCTCCATTTTGTTGGATACAGAAATTTATTCTTTTAAGGAATTCATTTTCAGTAACTTTTAATAGCGAGTTGTGATGAATATTCAAAATCGTATTGTGTACCTCAGTTCTTAACTCGTTTACAGTTGCATAGGAATTTTGGTAAATTAGATTTTTTACATTGCCTCATAAAAAAAAATCTAAAGGGGTGAGATCTGGTGATCTCGCAGGCCATCTGATTGTGCCGTTTGTACCAATCCAGGTATTGAAGTGGTTATTAACATAGGCAGTGGTGATTCTGCTGTTATGGGCCGGAGCACCATCTTGCTGTAGAATTACTTAGTTTCGCTCTTCCTCGGGTAAAACATTTAACTCATTTCTTAAGAGGTCCAGTATTTCAAGATACTTGACAGTGTTTAGATGACCTTCGTACACGTGGACTAACACAACTGTATTTCTCATAATTCCGCACCAGACGTTAAAAGAGAATCTTACTTGACTGTTAGTTTCATGAACACGAACACGATTCACTTGAGACCAATAATGGTTATTGCAGCGGCTGTACATGCCGTTATTACTAAAGTTGGTTTCGTCAGACCATACAATGTTACTCAAAAAAGTGGGGTTACGGGCAACTTCAGTCAGAATGTTTTGACAAAATTGTAGTCGTCTCTCACGATCCCCAGGATGCAATTTTTGAACCAACCGACCCTCACGATAACGTTTATACTTATACTTTTTCAGGACTTTAAGTACGCGAGTGTGGGTGGTTCCTATTACTTCGGCAGCTTCTCTGCTTGAAGCCTTTGGATATGCTTCAAAGTATGTTAAAACACCTACATCAAAATCGGAACAGTCCTGCTGAGGACGTTGCTGAGGACGTTGCCTTTTGTAACTACCAGTATTTCTTAAATTATCAACCATTCTCTTTAAAACAAATCGAGTTGGTATTTGTCGTTCCCGATATGCCTCTCCATACCACCGCAGAGCTAAATTCACATCTTTGTGATTTAAAAACTAAGCTTCCATTAAATCCAATTGTTCTTGAGAAGCCATTATTACGGTGAGCTGACAATATATGCAATAATTTGTATAAACAATCAAATGTGAATAACAAAAGACTATTGCAGGGCGATTTATTTCACTATTCTATTTTCAAATATTCAGTTGTGTCCAGACAGCATTATAAACACGTGCAAAATAGTTTATCTAAATAGTTCTTAGTCATTTTAATGAATAAATGACGTCAACAATAATTAATAATTACTAACATAAGTATATGTTATTAATTATTATAGTGTGGCAATCGAATTTTGAAAATCGGTGAATGCAGTTCTGTTTCTTTTAAAAATAAAGGAATGTTTCCTTTGAGTCAAATTGTCTATCTTCAGTATGTAGAGTACTTTCCCTCCAGGTGCCATTTAAAAATTCGATCCTGTATAACCATTATCTAAATTCTATAACAAAATAACACATTTTCATTACCTGTACTCAATGGCATTATCCAACATATTTTTCTACATGACAGTTGTCAATTTATCAAAAACCACCATAAAGGTTTTATCTTCCTAACAATAATGTATGTTATATTTAAAACTGTACAAGTGTAGTACGAGTATATCAAGTACCTATGCCATTACACAAGGTTAATAGGTACTAGTTTAATTTGGGCTAGATGCTCTAAATAACATGTAAAATAATTTGGGTGCGTTTAATTTTACAACCTCTGGTACTCATTAAAATAACGTTTCTCGAATAGTTACAAAGGACACGTTGACTACGGTCAAATTATTCGTACAACCTTGAATATTATAACATTTATTATCATACAAAATGTCAAGTACTATTCTCAATTAAAATTCAAAGTGAGTGGTGAAACAAAAAAAACTACTTTGTTAAGTCGTGGCTCAGGTGGGTAAGTTGGTTCTCCTGAGAAGATACCAGCAAGAAACTCAGGTAGATTATCCATTTTCTTTTTTAATAAAGTTTTGTTTACATTGTGTTACAATTTATAATGTGCGAGTGGCTAACAACAGCAGATTAGAGTGGCCATGCATTTTTATCATTAAGATATCTACTTATAATAGCCTTTCTTCATCCAACGTTTTTTCACTACTTTTAAACTTATTAAGAGGCATGTCAACCAAATCCTGAGGAATTTTATTAAATATTTTGATACATTTGCCTACAAACGAATTACCAACTTTATGAAGTCTAATTTTTGTCATTGCCAGTTTATTATTTCTTATATTAAAATTATGGTTCCCGGATTTTTTTTTGAAGAGTTCTATATTCTTCCCAACATATAATGAATGAATGAATTATTTATTTAAAGCAACATAGGCTCATATATGTTAGTAAATCTTATATCTAGGTTAGTATTAATTAAATATTAAAATAAAATAAATTATAAACATTCCCATTGACGCACATTTCCCCCCGCTATGGCACCACAATGGTTAACATGAAAGCTATCAAGCCTATGTGCGATCATGTTCAGGATGCTGTTGTCGCTGCCCCGCACCCTGCGCACCAGAGACCCGCACCTCTTACGCATCGTTGTATAGAAACAATCCACCCGAGCTTCTGCGAACATCCCTGATGCGCTACAGAAGCGTGGCAGCCCCAGCAGCACCCTGAATGCGAATTATATTGCACACGGAGTGCGCTGTAAGCTTTTTGAGTATATCTAGCCCACAGGCTGCACGTTTAATTTTAACCTCTCGCGAACAACGCGCAAACCTGCGAGCCAATCCCCTCCCTCTCAATGTCTTTATCGTCCTTGAGGTCGGGCGTCAACACATGACCAAGGTATTGAAAATTATACACTCTCTTCAACTTTATATTATTTAGTGTAACCGATGGTAATTGGTCATATCGTTTACTCCCGGCCTCAAAGACCATAAGTTGGCTCTTTTTGACATTATACACTAAGCCATGACAGAGTGCGTATGCTTCACACTTGGCCACCAGAGTCCGAAGGCCACAAATAGATGCGCTCAGCAGCGCCATGTCGTCCGCGTAGCTTATATTATTGACGCAGACGCCATCTATACAACAACCTACACTGGCGCTGCTGAGCTCATCTATCCGATCATTCACATACAGATTGAAGAGCGTGGGCGAGGATGGCCCCCCCTGCCTCACCCCGCACTCCAGTCCGTATGGTTCAGATAGCGCCCCCTCCAATCTCACGCAATTGACCTGTACCGTACCAATATTTAAAAATATTGATAAGTTCTACCGGTAAATTAGATTTCTTAAGCTTTTGCCACAATATGTCGTAGGAAACCAGGTCAAATGCCCGTGACAGGTCCAGGAAGCACGCAACTACGGGAGTCTTACGGTCCGTATAGTACGAGACAGTGTGCTTAAGACCCAGTATAGCACTTTCCGTTGACAGCATTGGTTTGAAACCGAACTGATTGTCATGCAGTTTAATAAACTTTTTTAACTGTGTATTAAGCACACTGTCAAACACCTTTGATATTACGGTTGCCAGCGAAATGGGTCTATAATTATTTTTATCAGTAAGATCACCCGTCCTGCTTTTAACTATTGGCACGACCACTGTACGCATCATATCAGCCGGCATGTAACCGTGCCCCACACAGAGGTTGAAAAGTAAAAACAGTACCCGAGGAAGGTGCGGACCAGCAAAACCTAGGTGCTCAATACTAAGTCCGTCATGGCCGAGAGATTTGCCTCTTGACATACACTTAATTACTTCCGCTATGTCTTTGACTGAAAAAGAGACCCTCCCTTCCACTTCGGATCCAATATCGAGCCCCGACTGTGACGGTCCGAGTGGCGACCTAACCGTGAAGTGATCGACGAACAGATTGGCAATACTCGCTGGTTCACTCACACCCTCGATGCTCACAGGTCTGCCAGGCCTACATTGCAACTTGTTGGTGTGTTTCCAAAATGAGCGGAAGTCGTTACTTGTGTGGTGAGAGGCTAGAATATCCATCTTAATTTGAATTTCATGATCTTGACACCACTTTAAACGTGATTTGAAAATATAAGATGTCGTAAACATATTGAGAAGCAACTGTTAAAATGTTAATTGGACGGAGTATGACTCGGACTTCGAAATAACATTTCCAAGTCCGAGTACTACGGCATGAAAAAATCTCGTTTATAATAATATCAAATAATTCTGCATCGTTGGCGTAGCCGGTTGAATGTAAAGCAACCCACACATGGATAGGTCGTCTGCCAGATCGTTCAGACGGCATTTTTTGTTTGATTTTCAACGTTAACGATCTAAGACTGCAGATGGACTGTTTGTGTGGTTTCCTTAAGACCTGAGACTGTTGCCGCAGATGTTCCAGGTTCGATTCCTTGGTTATATTTGTACAATCTGCGAATATTTATTTTGGAGTTTAGATGTTTTTTCTGTGTTATAATAAAGATAAAAATCCTTTAACTGTTCCATTACAATCGATTAAATTTTTTAAATAAAAGAAACTATGTATATAAAGTCTAAGAATAAAATAAATATTATTATTATTATTGACAGATACACAATCTTGTATCAGCAATCTAGTATCTTCATCTAAGCACATCAAAAATGATCGATTGCTGACAGCTGTCAGTAAAATCACACTTAATGATGTCCTCCCTGAATTTCTTAATAGTACAGACAGTACCTGTCAATGTCATCCTTTATGACCATACCGACTTAATTAGTGATGGGCGATGAATCATCGTGACCACGAGTATGTTTAATTTTAATATCATAACATTATTTACATGACCTATACATAAATAATAGTGAGTAAATAAAATCAAATTTGTTAACTATTCATGTAATATTTCAACCTTCAACGTCGCGCCCTGGGGTTTAACCAATAACCGCAAAAGTGATATAATGTCATGGATAGTTGTATCCAAGACATAATGTCACTTTTGCGGTAAAAATTTGTTGCTCCGATTGGTAAACATTCAGAAACCCCGCACGCCTTTATGCATTTTGGATTAAAGAAATTGGACAAAATCTGGTTATACGATTACCACGATTCAATACTCGTATAATAAATTGTATGTTTAATTTGACAAAAACTTTGTTTATTTTTTCACAGAAAAACTGTTGGGCGTTCGTCATGCACAGGTGCTCCTGTTGTTCTTCGCGATGGTCTTGGGGTTCGCAATGAGGGTCAATATGAGCATGGCTATTGTGGTTATGACAGAAAAAGGTAATGAAAATGTAAGTGTACTTGCACTTATGACATTGACACCAATCACGAAAACCTACCTCTGCACAGATTATATAGTAGTACAAGTATGGTTTATATTTACACCATTCAACTGGTGCCTGCTTTTAATTCGCAGTTTAAGTCGCAAATTTTATTTAGTACGGTAATTTTAAATGATGAAGCTAAGCTAAGTCGTTTATGTTAATTAATTAACATAATGTCTTAATGCTAATGTATGTTCAGTTGGATCGGTAGTAGGGCACGTTATGATGCTAACTGGACGGTATTCTTAGCGTGGCGCGCTAATAATATCACTTAAGCGTGCTCTCCAAACTGGGTTTTGGATTGTGATTCATAAAATTTTAGGGTATAATAGCACTCTGCGTACTCTTACGCGTGATTGTATGTACCTATGTAATATATCCCAGATGTAAAAGGGTCTAATTGATCTGTGACGACAGTAAAATGTGTCGTACCAACTAAGTTTGAAATTGATCTTTAAAATATTCACGCCCTAATCTACAGGTTTAAAGTACCTAACTATAAATGCCCTTTATGGGTGGACCGTGTAGTAAATTTTAGGTTACGTTACACAATGTATTCCTTGATTAAATTAGGGTAAGTAAGGGCTTATCAAACGGTTGTTAAAAATTTGAATCTATTTGGAAAATTAATAAGCTGGAAGCAAGATTCAGTTGATATATCCTACTAGTATTGTAAATGAAAAAATGTGTATGGATTTGGCTAATAATTGTTACTCTTTTGAAAATAATGTTGCTTTAATTTCAAAAAATATTTGTTGAAAAACATTCTTAACATTTAGGTGGATTTTTTTTTTTAATTTCGCACATTTAAAGACGAACGATTTTTTTTTCAAGAATTGAGTTACTAATACCATCTATCTTAAAATTACGTAAACTGTACGATAAATTTGACAGTTATCCAAAAAATACGAATTTAGAGGTGATGGCGGTAATTTTGAGCGTTACAAAACTAAATAAAATTTTCTTTCTGAATGCAATACCGTGTTTAAACTAGTTGTGAATTGTTCATTAAAGAGTGATTACGGAAGTTTGATGGAAAAGTGTGACTATTTCGATAACCCCGGCAGCACGTCGAGATAAAGGTAGTTTACTTAGTAACTTTAATTGGTATAGTGTAACATTTTGTTTAATAATAGTTATCCTTTTATCAAATTTTGCACTTCATAACGTAGTTTTATTGGTAAAATGTTACAAAAATGTTCAAAAACAATAATGGGACATTTATGTTAGTTGCAGTTTGCCAATTTATGCAGGGCATATTTTTTATCCGGGCGCCACTGGACATACCCTCTACTAGTAACCAGAGACGCCCGGCAACGGACGTTAGAGCGGCCGCGGCCTGGGGTCGCGGAATAAAAAAAAAAAAAAAAGGGCACATTTTACATTAGAATATTAAGGTGGTAAATTAATACATTTTATTTAAATACTGTAGTACTCTTAATATTCACTTGATAATATAACAAATAACAATGGCCGACTGTCACTTTTCTACCTACAGACAACATTATTAGTGTCGAATTTATTTTCTTCCAGTGTAATTTATAGTTATAATAGTATTTTTTACTATTCGCGGTAATAAAAATAGTAACTTTGCCTCAGATAATGTCGTATTTACGGACCCCGCAAATAAAATGTGGCTGCTATGTATACAGTAAAATAATCCTTAACGATCGAAGCCCCCAAAAACTTATCTATGGATGAGTTGAATCATATACCCGATTTAAATGAGACTTCTTCACTAATTCGAATTGAATGTCAACCATGCTTAGGAACTACACACTTATGTTCCGTGTTAGAAACTAAGTACGAGTTTCTAATACGGAACATAAGTGTGTAGTTTCTAAGCATGAAAAGCAAGTTTTTTATCTGTGGATGAATTAACTGCGAGGAGGAGAACTAGGAGGTCTCTTACTGTATTGCAAGCACAGATGCTACCTCAATCAGTTGATCATGTAACAGAGGATCAGCGTAGTATGCATCTAGATAATGACGTAATTAACATTTCATCTCCGAGCAATTTTGGTTACCGATAATGACTGCAGATAATAAATTAAGTGCAACCGGCTCAAGTAAAACGGAAAGATATAATCCATCTAGCTTAGAATCATCTTGAAATTCTTCATCATCAAGTTCAAGTTCGTCATCTTCATCTAGTAAGTCTTCGTCGGCTAAGGGCTTTACACTGGATGAAGTAGATCGAGATCCAGAGTATGTATTGCCAACGCCGCCTAGACGTGTATCTTTTAACCCATCTCATGAAAATGACCATAACGTGATACAAGTTCAAGAATTAAACAACGAAGTTATGCACAAAAATGATACGAATCAACCAACAGACAACAATGTATCTATGCAACAAAGGCGTAAAGGACATAATAATTTATCCCAAAAACAAGACGCTTAAAGACTTCGCAACTCTGGACAACAGTATACTTCCGTGTCTAAGTTAGGAAAGATTATTTATTTTTTTATTTTATTTATTTATTTATGTACACACATGAAAAATAAAATAAGAAGAAGATGAACAATAAGGATAGATTGAGTACAAAAGCACCACTTATTTCATAAGAAATCTCTTCCAGTGGGCCAGGGGAAGGAAATGCTTGATAGAATAAGTCTTATGTGTGCGTAGCTGGATCTATATTACACAAATACATATATATAGATATTTACAGATTAGGTTATAATAATAATATATAGGTACAATATATACTTACATATATGAAAAAATAGGAACCATAAATAGATATATACAAATATATATTAATAATATATATACATACATACAGATATTTAAGACAGAGAGGAGAGATAGTGTTCCTTCGCTTTCCTTTTAAATGTAAAAATAGTGTTGCAGCGTTGTATGTTCGGCGGGAGCGAGTTCCACGGCCTGACCGCATGAACAGTAAATGAGTAGGAATAGAAATCGGATTTGTGAGAGGGACAGGTAAGACGATATTGGAGATGTGACCTACACGGGGCATCGGGTGCGTTCATGTATGAGAAACGCTCCCGTAGGTAGGACGGATAGGAAGGATTGTGTAGAACGTTAAACAGCAAACACAATATCCGAGCATCTCTACGAAGACGGATCGGGAGCCACTTGAGTTTCTTGCGATATTGTGAGACGTGATCGTATTTACGTAAATTGTATATGAATCGGATACATAGATTTTGCAAGCGCTCAAGTTTATTTAGGAGCTCCTCGGTGGCATCCAAGTAGCAGGCATCCGCATAGTCCAGGATGGGTTGAATTAACGTCTGCGCAAGAGAAATTTTGATATCCAAGGGCAAGAAGCTTTGGAGACACTTGAGAGTGTGGAAGGTGAAATGGACCTTTTTACTCACTTCGCCTACATGAGCGTTCCACGTCAAATTGCAATCGATTAAGACTCCGAGGTTTTTGGCGACTTCAGTATACGGAATGGTAGAGTTATCTAATACAACTGGTGGAAACAAAGCCATATCTAACCCACTACGCATCTGCCTACTTCCAATAATCATGGCCTGCGATTTGTTGGGATTAATGTGAAGGCCATACGAACAAGCCCACTGATTAATAGCCGCGAGGTCTCTATTTAAGGCTGCAATGGCAGTTCTAAATTCGTTTAAAGCAAAATGTCGATACAGCTGCAAGTCGTCTGCATAGAGATGGAAGTTACAGGAGATAACTCGAACAGCAGAGTTGATGAAAATGGAAAAAAGTAAAGGAGAGAGTACGCCGCCTTGAGGGACGCCGGCACTAAGGTTACACCACTCCGAGTAATGCTCATTGTGGCGGACGGACTGCAAGCGTCCCCGAAGATACGAATCGAACCAGGCCACAGACTCCGTAGAGAAGTTGAGGGATTTAAGGATTCCAAGTAGGACATCGAAATCCACGGAGTTGAAAGCACTACTGAAGTCTAGTAGAACTAGCACAGTAAGTGACCTATTCTCCATGGCCGAACGAATATCGTCAGTGACCTTTAGGAGTGCAGTCACCGTACTGTGGCCCGATCGAAAACCAGATTGAAATGGACTAAGGAGATTATTCTGCGATAGGTGACAAGACAGTTGCCGATGCACAATGTGCTCTAGCACTTTGGATAGGAAAGGGAGAATGGAGATGGGCCGGAATTAGGATAATGAGGAAGGATTTGGGGTTTTAGGGAGTGGTATAATAAGTGCCTGTTTCCAGGCCTTTGGAAAGACACCCGAGTGAAGGATTGTGCCTAAGAAGCAGATAGGTCCATGCGGCGAAAAATTCTACTGAAATGCAGCGAAATAATTAAACCAGATGAAAGATAAATTATATATTATAAAACGACTATTGCAAAATGAGCAACTTAACCAGACAAACAGATTTTATTTCAAAGTGTATTTCTGTTATACAACCTAAATATCAATATAAAGCACAACAGCAATAGAGGACCTAAGCATTCATTTTCATTCGAAATTAATGATATTAAACAGTGAGTCTGTAAATTTTTTTATAATGCATTTTGATAACGTTTTTTTCAGTTGGCTTCATAGTGTGATTAGTTAACTTGACTGTTGTTAGATAATCATTATAAGTTTAGTGATAATTTGCCGTGATTTAAAAGTAGGTATAGACTATAGACTGATTACTCACAATGTTAAAGATTTAAGTGCCATAATTGTCAAAGAAATGTATGCATCTCGTTTTTTTTAATTAGAATAAAACATTGATAAGAATGTGTTATTTTATTTGTCTGTCCAGTTATAATTAGAAAAATACTAACTATATTATTTTCAATTTGATAATATTGTAGAATCATTGTTATAATGGGTTTTCAAATACTTTTCTGTTTTGTTACATTATTTGTATGGGGATTTTACACTAATTAATCAAAATCGAGAAAAATTAAATGGTAAAGTGTTACTATAAAAATTAATAATCATAATATTAACAATGATCTGTGTAAAAAATTATAAATAGATCACAAAAACTGATGTCATCCCGCCGATGACATCAGTTTTTGTGATCCATTTATAATTTCTTTCTTAATATTTTAAGAATAGTTTAAGCAAACTAATTGCTTTGAAATACAAAAATATAAAAACATATTTGTTTAAATCTTATATTATAGTGTAAATAAATATCTATCATCATTACCCCAAAAGATGGCTCAAAGCACCATGATTTAAAATTCTATTGCGAAAAAGCCAGGCTCTTTTTTTATTTAAGCTCCTGTGAAAAATTTTAAATTTTCGTTTAGTAACGGTTTGTCCTTAAAAGTGCGATTTTTTAACAGAGCTACAATTGGGACATGCAGACCCAGAGTTTGGTGCTGTCGTCATTCTTTGTGGGCTACGTGATCCTTCAGATCCCTGGAGGTGAATTAGCTCGCAGATTTGGAGGCAGCATCCTGATCACAATTGTCGTTGGAGCCAATTCTGCTATATCTCTTATTATACCTTTTGCAGCTTATTATGTGAGTGGAAATGATGTTTATTTTTTATAACAAACAGTACATATATCTTAAATACTTAATTATATTTTTTTCGAGGTAGTTTTGAAAAAAAGAGTATTAAAGACTGTTGAAAAAGTGGATTGTATATCGTGTTAAAATTTGAGCTAAATCAATGAAGATTTTTTGGAGTTTCTGAACGTTTCTGAACGTTTCTGAACACAAAGGAACTTAACGTTTAATTTTATAAAAAATATGATGTACAATATCGTATCTTTTTATGATACTTAAGGGTATGAGGCATCATACCCTTAACAGTTCGCCTGCAGGCTCAGATCGTTCCAACGGTCGATAAGGTTGAAAATCGAACAAACAAGATAATCTGAACAATCTGAGCCCGCAGGCAATCTGTTAGTGTGTGGGTCCCTTTAGGCTAAGAAAGTTGTTATCGTAACCAATAAATGAGTGTGTATAATACAGGAAAAAGTAGAAAAAATATGAAGGATAGGGAAGGCAAGTGCATCTTTATACCGTACGAATGACATCATAAGCTCTTTGACGTCATTGAGAGTAGTAAGTGTGTAATTAGTCGAGTAGATGCGTTTGTACTAAGAAAAGCACTGGGGTTGTTCATAAGCTTCTTCAGCTTTTATGATTTATAATCTTTAGCATAATATTCTACAGCAATATTTTTCTTCAGACCAACAAGATTCCTTCTTACCAGTAGTTTTTTATGACTTTAAAATCTTCATTCGTACGGTAAAAATCCATAGTAAAATTCGTGTGTTTCAGGGAGGATGGCAAGCTTTGTGTGCCTGCCGAGTCTTGCAAGGTCTTACCCAGGGATTTCTATTTCCAAGTGTAGCTTCGCTTATAGGAAAATGGGTTCCACTTGAGGAAAAAAGCCGATTAGCGACCCTTATCTATGGCGGTATGTAAAAACATTAGAAAAATTTGCATGGATTGTAACGATTTAGTGAACGAGTCATGGTTTTTCCCAGAATAACATTATGTAATTTATCAGCTACATAGTTTTTTTAATATGCTTTCCTTGTTGGCCGAGCGAGCACTGCAATCAAAGCGTATTTACATTTCTAGACTGAAAATTTAGCGTTCGTCTATCTGAATGTGTTCCGGTCTGGCATATTTTATTTATATTTTAATCCGCTCTGTGTAAAACGTGGTTAATGTTTCTATTTAAAACCAATTTGTGCATCGTGAGCTTTTTTTCAATTGGAAAAAATGGGGGTATATTTATCCACTACCACTAGTTTTATACTACATAATGTACCTGTTATATAATCAATAAATCTTGGATAATTTCAGGAGGACAGTTTGGTACTGCACTGCAACTGTTTGTATCCGGTTTCATAGCAGACTATTGGGGTTGGCCAGCGATATTCTACGTCGTTGGGGCATCAGGTGCAGTATGGACTGCTATTTATGTTATGTTTGGTTCTGACTGCCCCGATGCATCTAAGCTAATAAGCATTGAAGAAAAAAAATATATACAGACGTCTTTGAAACAAGTTGGTGGACAACAGGTAGGCCGCTCAGTCCCCTTACAATAGCGCTCGGAAGAGTTTGTCGATAACCAATTAAATCGCAGGAAAATTAAAAAAATGTGTTGAGGGGTCAAACGACATTTTCTGCGATATCATTGGTTATCGACTAAAGTCTATACTGTAATGCTCATAAGGCAGGAGTGGATTCGTCAGTTGGGTGTATTTGAATTGAATCCAAGGCGTTTTTTTTTTCTTTAGACTCCTACTACGAACACCTAACGTTATTGTGTAAGATTATTGTCTAATGATGGCACATGGAGGAACTTTCTACACAGATAGAAACAATCCAGTCATGTATCCCGGTTTCACTTTACAGTATCATCAAAGTATAGAAAGAATAATATCTACGCGTCATTACCGACTAGGAAATATCCCAGAATGCTGATTGCGTCGCAACGTTGGATGACGAATCTTATTCTTTGTATTTTTTTAGAAACAGCGAACACCTTGGTTTTCAATATTTACGTCATTACCATTCCTGGCGCTTGTCGTGACACACTCTGGACAAAATTGGGGCTTCTGGACGCTGATGACGGAGACGCCTTCGTACATGAAGCAAATCCTTAACGTTGATATTAAATCTGTAAGTTAAATAATTAAGAGGTGAATATTTTAAACAAAACTGTATTACTAATTTAAAGAAAAGTAAGTAATGGGGGTGACATCCCAAATTATCTTTCGAATGCTTGCAAGGTGTACTGTTCGACCATAGCGCGACCACTGGTCCAGTAAACAATATGTTCTTGTAGGAATTGGTAGCGAGATAACTATTCCACACAAAAAAAACTCCAACTCTCAGCGACTAAGTACTGGTTTTCTAATCAAAATACGATAAAATCTCGATAAAAGGTCAGGTTTCGAGAAAAGTGTGCCAGCATAGTAGTTACAGGTATAATTATGACGTTGATTCATTACGTTTTTATAATTCAAATTTATTAGAATGGTGCGATGTCTGCTCTTCCATACCTGCTCATGTATTTGCTCAGTTTCCCATTCGGCTTCGTGTCAGATTACGTTCTCAAGAAGAAATGGCTAAGCATTACTGCGTGCAGGAAAATTTCTAACTCTATTGGTAAGAATTTTATTATCTGATTCTAACATCGAGAGATTATAATACGATTGGCTATTAATATATTATTATGAAGATTTTATTTTCAGAAATATGTTTAAATAAACCAATACTTAGGTTTATTCAAGTTTATGTTTAATCATATATTGTTTTCAGGTCAATGTGGTCCAGCAGTGGCTTTGATTGGTCTATCGTATGTACCAGCTGGCTCTGTTGGTTTAGCTGTAGGATGCTTGACTCTCGTTATAGCACTGAATGCAGGTCATTACACTGGATTTTTGGTAAGCCTCCTCCATCTATACTATTAAAGAGAAACGATGTGATTGTTTGTTTGTTTGAAGCGAATAGGATACGTAGAAACATTATCCCTGAGTAACATAGGCTACTTTTTATCCCGGTACCTTATAATTATGTTCCCACGGGAACCGGGAATGAGAAAACTACGAGTATATCAGGCGGACGGAGCCGCGGCGATCAGTTAGTGTTATATAAATTCTCTTTTAACAGATTTGGCTGAAATATAAAAAATAGGTAAATTTCTGGCATCTTGTAACAAACTATAATCTTGTAGCCTAGAAATCGAAAGCAGGCTCGGGTAATCAAAACAAAGTGTTAAGTTTCATGCAAGTAGGTTAACTTATGCAAATAGTATGACGTCTATTCAGCTGAATTAAGACTCAAACTTTTGAAACCAAAAGTCTTTGTCGCAAATGTTGTTATTTTAGGTACATATTATTATTATACTTGTATTAATTGCATGATGTATATTCTATGTATATGATTGTAAACTATAGTAGTGAATGGATTGCAGATACTGTAGGTATATAACATCGGTCATGGCTGTTGAAATTTGGGAGACGTCTCCCACGTCCACTTCGAAGTTCTAACAATTTACATCCATCCAAAGGTTGCCTGTAAGAGATCGCTGTTTGCATTTGTAAATTAAAATGTTCATGTCATGTTTTCCCATGTACTTTTGCATTGGTGTAATTTGATTCTATTATATTCTAACTATAACTATACTATATTCTAACTATAAACGTTCTGGAACCTACATTCCAGGAGACAGGCTAGACGTTACAAGTTTGCCTCCTATTATAAACTAAACTACTGGCAAAATATGCCTACAGCCACAGAATATAGTTAGAAGATAATATGGACTTAATTATTTGTTGAAGCGTGTATAATATCATACTTATTTTTTCAGATGGTTCCCATCGATATGGCGCCGAACTTGTGCGGTACATTAATGGGCATTACCAACTCGATTGCCAACATTATCTCTATCATCGCACCAATAATTGCTGGATACATTTTAAAAAATGAGGTAAGTTATATATCTAAATATATTTTCTGTATAAATGCTCTCACTGTTCCTCGCAGGTCATCATGGCGTACAACCTGTTATACAGTATACTAATATATTAAGTTATACATAATAATACTAAATTATACAGAATATTTTTATTATAATCATCATAATAAATAAAGAACCATGAATATCTGATAAGTTTCCTCGAACAGTAAGGTAACAAATGTTTTCCGTGACAAAAGTGATGGAGCAATAAATCCTCGTGTTTAAGGATTTCCTCAAAGAACTGAATTGGTTGTCTTTTATTTGTAAAAGAGCTCGTTATGATTTCGTTTCTCTTTGGGTTCAATATCACGTAGGTATATTGTTTACACGACTTCTGCACTCTTTCGTTGGGGAGGACAATTGTCTTGTTTCGGTCCTGGTTTTAAACACAACTAGGACACAAAAGGTCTTAAATACAATCTCACTAATTATTCTGTCGGTTCTGTATAATTTTATGAGCTATGTAATTGTTTTATGTATAATTTACTAAAAACCTCTCACGCTCAGATTCAGTTTCGAGCTTATCGGTATTTTTTTAAAGACGCTGATGTCTTGTACCTATTATAATTGTTTTCAAATGATTGGTATTTTCAGCATGATCCTTCCCAATGGCGCCGAGTGTTCTACCTATCATCTGCAGTGTATTTAGCTTGCAATTTATTCTTTGTAATATTTGGCTCCGCGGAAGTTCAACCCTGGAATACACCCACAGAAAACAAAGAACCCGGTATGTATTTTTGAACTCTAACAGAACAATTCCAATGATGAGCGTTATTTTAAATTTTATATATTTAATGTTTTATTTTTCTTTTATTACCTTTGTTTCAGAAAATGAAGAGAAAGAAGAAAAAGTAGTCTAACGAAGAAACTAAAATGAATCTCATTTATTTTTTAAATACTGATTAAATCATTGAAGTTAAGAAATTATTTGTTGTTTTATGAATAATACTTTTTTTGTTAACTAGTGTATGCCCACGTGAATATCTAAACAACACCGTAAGCATCTTTTCTTCATCCCGATTTACAATGAGGTGGGATTGGAGTATAAAAAATTTGCACTTTCATCCACTTGATCCAACTTTCACCGCTGTCTCTTCTCGCCCTGTAACAACAGAAAAGCAAACTTAATAATTAGAAATGTGTTATAAAATGTGTTATAAAATAAAATAAAATAATTTTTTGATTATACTATTAACATGAAACTCAATATTGATGAAAATGGGTCTAACTTGAAATAGTAATGTAGTGATAATGTAATACAAATACGGAAAATTCAAAAACCATCCAAAGGATTTAATTTAAATTTATAAATATAATAGAAATAAATCTATAATTAATATTAAAACTGATTGAATGGTTTAGGATAAACTCAGATTGTGTTGTATGTTTAAAATTACCTTCGTCAATATCTTTGAGGTCATTCCACTGTTGCCTCTCACTTGATCCGAATATCAAAAAGAAGAGATTCGAACTAATATAAATAGCCGACGATAAGAAGAACACTTGACGCCATTGGCTGGGGTCTGACTGGAAATAATAATTATTCTATAATTGATTTTATAATTTATAATGAATAATTCGAAGACGAAGGATACACATAATGTTATAATTACAAATAATTTACTGGAGGCCTCCAATTCGTCCTAAAGATTATACAATATAGCAAAATACACTTACTTACATAGGTACCTACATAATAATACTCACTTCTGTTTTCCTTGAAAGAATCAGAGGCCTACATTTCGCTAGTTACATAGTTTGTTAGTCCCAACTACTGCCGCAACATCATCAACACCATAATGTGTGAAATCTATAATTATATATGTACTACTTATAATATCTGTAGAAGTGAAAAATCTGTACGTTTGAGTTAAAATGTAATAAAAAGTTGAGATGGCGGCTGGAAAGGGCTGGAGGCGACTGGGGCGTGCTGCGTAAGGGTTATTGCATATGGAACATGTTGGGGAGAGGTTGGGAAACGCACAGGCGGGATAATCGCCGGATAGCGAGGGCATAAGCAACGTGTGCACCAACAACAACGAACTGCACCGTCGTGCAACATCAGCAACAGCAACAGCAAAGTTCATCGTTACTAAATCAACGTTGAATATTATCGGCGTCGTCGGTTGGGGCTGGGTGAGTCGGCGATCCCGGCTGTACACCTAGACTCCGTGCTCGGCGCCTCTCGATACTAGCTGGTCATCGCCGCGCCGCCAGAATTCTACAGCTAAGTGGTTTCAGTACGCCTAAGATTAGGAAATCAGTTCCCCTCCTTTATCGCCACCGTCCGTGTGTAGGAACGGGGTTCCTAGAGCAGTAGGGGCCAAGCCCTCCCTCTCTGCTCGTTCGCCTTCGTGGCGTTGTAGTAGATTGCTTGTACTCAACAACCCAAGAGGTCGCTGACATAAGTACAGCACTTAGGTAGAAGTTGTACTTCGTCTACTACATATTTCAAGCTATATTAATAGCCTGCTTCATATTTTAAATCTATATTAATATTCTAAAGTTATTGTGTCGGTACGGATCGATAGGGTAACGTTTAAGTAGATTATAATATCCCGTGGAGACTTCGATAGATAGTTCTCCACATAGCAATTTAATATAAACTTCAACCGAGCTTGTACAAGCTCTTACATGTAAGATTTTACCTTTTGTTTTTATATATGGTTCTCATTGCACACCAACTAACTTCGAACCCTGCCTCATGCGTTTAGCTAGTGTTTGATCCTAGTTTATACTCGTATTTATAGGATAACAAATGATGTATACTGGATAAGGTGTGTTTACTTACTTATTTTCTCTAGTCTGTATATGGTAAGTACCTTTTCTATATATAGACCTTGTAACAAGCGTCCCACAGGGAAACCAACCGGGCTGGGATCCCTGCGGGGTGCAAGCGACCTCGTGGTTCGCCGCATGGAAGAGTCTTTGAGGACCACGAGGACGCTGTGTGCAACGACTGGGTTCATGTAACCACTCGCAACCTTTATGACCCAAAGTACGCAGGACTCTCCTCAAGGTCTCCAGGTAGGGCTCAATGGGCTCGGTGGGTTCGAATTCAGGTTCAGGCTTCAGGTTTGCCTGCGCAATTCTGTATGGGCGACAATGCCAGAGACGCCCTTAACAATACTGAGTGGTTGCCCGTGCTATTTCATCCCATCTGATTCGTACTGGGCATGAGCTGGTCATCGCTCCGTGCCGTGTGTTGTCAAGACTCTCCCTACGACAGTTGCAGCAGGAAGGCTGTGTTCCCACCTGCAGCTCTGGGCACTTGGCCTTCAAATGAAGGCCGCCGCAGTGGCTGCAGGTGGGTTCAGTACTATTGCAGTACTTCCTGCTATGCCCGTAACCTAGACAAAAGGAGCACTGCACCAACGGTGACTGATCTGCGACCCTTACTGGCTGTAGATCGATGTGCAGCCTCCCCATGTCCAGGGCACGGGACCACACCGTCGGGGAGACTCTGAGCACCACATGGTACGTCAGAGGATTCCGCGCGTTCGCACAGTACGGAGATGCGATCTTTTATAGGAGTAGGAGTAAAATAGATGACGATCAGCGTAACAGGACAGTACGGCGCCGGGGTTAAAATAAATTTTCGGTAAGAAAGGCGTAATAGCTTATACAGAATAAAATCTCTTGTGATTACTTCATATTAAGTGTTTACAGTTTATTGATATAATACGTTTACTTCCAAAAACGCGGTTAAACTTATTACTGTTACTCTTTGTTTATGAGGGGCTCGTGGTCTGGTGGTAACAGACAATGTTAACACATTGCAAAGGTTAAGCAACATCGACTCAGGCCGGTGACCATTTCTTAAGACATTGAGACCCCTCCGTGCCTCGGAGAGCACGTTAAGCCGTCGGTCCCGGTTGTCATACTAACATCTATGGCAGTCGTTAGGGGTAGTTGGAGCCCTAAATCAAAAATCCGACCGGTCTAACTACAGAACTTCGATATCGCCCATGGGTTGTGAAGGTCAGATGGCAGTCGCTTCACGGAAAATATCGAAGTTTAGCCGAATCGCAGTTAGACTGGAAAGCCGACCCCAACTGAGTTGGGAAAAGGCTCGGTGAATGATGACTCTTTGTTTATAAATTTAGTGTAAAGATGTTCGCCGGTTTTTTGTGTTATGTTTCTTAGAGTAATGCAATAATACATATAATAACTTAGTCGTAAGAGAATTTTCCATGCAATAAAGCTGTTATAGTAATTAAATTTATTCTAAAGAAATATTAATAAAAAAAACTGAAAAAAATAAGAGTGATAGATGGATACTCAGAGAAGCCAAAATCAAATAACATTAAAAAGGGCGTAACCGGTGTTTACCGCTATATTGCCCGGGGCCAGCGAATAGTTTGAGTTTAAGAGAAGGTGCATATTAGGATACTTTTATGATAAGGAGAAAACAAAATGACGACGTGAGCTATACCGCGAACGTCCTCTAGTACAATGTTAAATAGTTATTATCACAAAGGCTTACCTCATCTTGTAGTATGAGCCCTGCTACCAGCGGTGCCATAAGGGAGAATATATTGGAGACAAAACCCGCAATTGCCATCAAATCACCGGCAAAGTTTGGTGCCATATCAATATGGACAAGCTGTACAAAATAACAAACGTTTACATCATTTTAAACTGAAATTCGTAGCCTATTTTGATTATTTTACGCTGCTTCTTACCACCCTTGAGATTTATATCAACAAAAGTCTTTCTCTCAAAAGTCTCTCTCTGTGATGTGATTAAAAAATCAACTTACCATAAATCCGCAATAATGACCAGCATTTAGCCCCACAACAACTGTCAATAGTGCCACACCCAATGTCACGTTCCCGGGAGGGACATAACATAGACCTATCAAGGCAAACCCAGCACCCCATTCTCCTGAAACCATTAGATAAGAAAAAGGAAGAGATAGATAAACA
The DNA here is from genome assembly GCA_963556515.1 of Nudaria mundana. NCBI lineage: Eukaryota > Metazoa > Arthropoda > Insecta > Lepidoptera > Erebidae > Nudaria > Nudaria mundana. The sequence continues at coordinate 21,799,869 of OY748296.1, forward strand.
TATTGAAACTTGAATGTATAAAAACTACAGTGCAGTTTAGTACATACCTATGGTTTGACAAGTTTTCCTCGCAGTGGTGACGCTTACCCATTTCTTCGTCAAAACATAGTCTGAGATAAAACTGACAGGAAACCCGAGGAGATACATTGCCAAGTACGGCAAAGCAGACATGATGCCATTCTGTTCAAATTGATACTTTTAAAATATTGTTAATAAAATTAAGAAGACTTTAGGATGACACTAGCAGTTACTAAGTACAAATTGTTATAATAATTATGACGAATCTAATAAGGTACTTAAATAAATACCTACATATATTTGATAAGGTGGAATCCTGAAATGTCAACCTACCGCTACAATATTAACTCCTAAAATTTGTTTCATGAATGAAGGCATTTCAGTCATTAACGTCCACTGCCCCCAGAGATGACCACTCTGTGCTACTATCAAAGCGTAGAACGGTAATGAAGTCAATATTGATTTCCAAGGTGTTTTTATTTTCTGAAATTGAGAATCGATATTATACTCAATTTCACAAGTACCTCACAGAGATAGCGTGAACATTAATTGCACACAATAATAAAATTATACTAACGTACCTTTTGTTCACCAACTTGACCCAGCGAAGTTTGTATATACATTTTTTCTTCATTACTGATCATCTTTGATTCCTGAGGAGATTCAGCTCTGAGCATGATGTAAACAATTACCCAAATAGCGCCTAAGCTACCGTTCACGTAAAAAACGCCAGGCCACCCCCAGTAGTCGATTATATAACCAGATAAAACAAGTTGCATAACAGTTCCCACTTGAGCTCCTAAAATATCATAGTAGATTATAGTAAGAGCCATTTTTCCCTTTCTGACTGTTTCACTATTTTGCATTTCATGCAGGAATAATATTTATATATTTTATCAGAATAGGTCCCTCGCATCAATGAGATTACATTACCTCCATAAATAAAGAATCCAGAACGAGACTTTTCTTCAATAGGTATCCATTTTCCTATGAGGTGATGTATTGAAGGATACAGGAAAGCTTGGGTAACCCCTTGACCTATGCGACAGGCACATACAGTTTGCCATCCACCCTGGAATGTATGTAATGATTCTGATTTAACAACAGATTTCTAGAATACTTTCAAATCATGGTCAACATATCGACTTTATGTCTCTTAGGTCGTTAGCACTCGCTTGCGGGGTGTAAGAGATTTCTGTAACGCATATCTTAGGTCTTGCATACGGGTACCGTTTGTATTGGTCGTTAGTGTCTGCAGCCGGCGGACCCCATTTGAGCTATCGAGAAAATTATATACCGGCAAATTATACAGTCGTTACCTCACATGCGGGGAGCTCTTGTATGTGGGGTAACAACTGAACTATTGACTAAAGTAAATAAGCCAACATTAGTTTAGTTTCCTTACGTAGTGTGCAGCCAAAGGAATGAAAAATGAGATTACAGCATTGGCAGCAATAGCTATAGTAACGAGAATACTGCCTCCAAATTTGGAACTCAACACTCCAGATATACTTTGGACTACTGCGTAACCCCAGAAAAAGGCAGATAGGATAATACTCTGCTTCTGCATACTCCAGTCAAAGCCCTGTACAGAAAAACATCCTGCTTTATTATAAATACCTACTAACTGTTGCAGCGAACTTCGTAACGTCTCGAAAAAAAGAACCTGGAAGAGGTTTCCTGTACTTCTACGAACATTTTCGGTCTTTTGTCACTTAACTCCTCCTTAACAGGTGGGCCGAATCAAATGTATATTGTGTGCTCGGGTGGAGTCGAGGATGGTTAAGTTTTTACAATTGGAACCGGTAGGTACGAAGTTCACCGGGCCAGCTAGCACCAACCTTATTATTATTATTAGGATTTATTTATAACGCTAGGTTACTTAACTCTGACTTACGCTTTCGTCTTTTGAGTCGGTCATAGCGACGATAGCTATGCTCATGTTGACTCTCACATTGAACGAAAAAACCAAGCCGGTGAACAGCAATGCTATTTGTACATGGCGAATGCCTAATCCCGACACTGGATAACAAATAATGAAAATGTTAGTTGGAAAGGCTTATCAGAGCTGATTCAAGTAAATGGGGCACCTGTAAAACAGCCAGAAAGTGTCTCAGAAGGTCAGGTCTGGCTGTGCGTAGTGAATATTGGGTTTGGCAGAAGAAGTATGAAAGTAAAATGAAATTGCAGTGTAAATAAGGAGTTTAAGCAGAGAATTATCATAAGAAAGTAAAGAAAAACTATCATAAGAAAGACGGGGGCTTACTTTAATGGACAGATTGAGTAAAAGCGTGATAGGTACCCATTCGTGTGTCAAAGTGTGCGTTCAAGTTCAAGGGAACGTTACGGTGTGTCCGAAGATGTAATGACCAAGATAAAAAAAAACTTGGTTTGTTCATGGAGAAAAAGCAGGTAAAATTGATTGAAAGATTGACGAAACATTATACATAAGGTGGTTGTGGATGGACGAACTGGCAAGTTCGACCAAAATGAAATCTACATTAGGTGAGGACAACATTCGAAAGTGTCGCGTCTCTTCTGACAATATTTTTAGTCCCTGCACTATGTCAGTGATATTGCTTGGTGACCAATGTGGAATACTTTCGGTGACCTATGTTTCGGTGACGGTCAAATCGGTGCCCATCGAGGAATACCTCTATTTTTTTGAGTAAATGCATTTTCCTACATTTCGCTAATTTGTTTATATTCGGAGCGTCCGTTTTTAAACAGATGAACTGCGTACAGGTGAGGATAAATTAGGCCCCGGAGATTTTGATAGGACTGCTTAGCACCTTTAACTGCAAATATATTAGAATACAAAGTTTGTTTTTAATACGCACATGGTTTTGAGGACTTCAGATTATTTACTTTCACTTTAGCTGCCATTGTTTAGACTAAAACACTCAGAATAATTTGAACATCTCGATTACGTATCTGATAAAGACGACAATGCTATTTATATCATTGTCGTCTTTATCAGTTTTAGATAAATGTCTATGTAGACATAGACATTTATCTAAAACTCACTGTTATCATTGGAAAATAGATTATGTGAAGGTCATCTTTGACGGCTCTGATTAACGACAACTGTTTAAATAATTCTTCCATTTACAATCCTTTACAATATTCACAAAATTTTAAATTAAGTAATAATTACAAACTCATAGAAAATAAAGTAGGGGAAGGTGATATAAGAGGGGTGTCGGTTACTTTTTAGTAGTGATGTGGTGGCTCCTTACTCTCCAGCGACACTCGTGAGTCTGCAGAGTAAGCATCCACCATCTTCAGATGATCTCTCTTTCCCTGAGATACCCAATACTGACATGAAGTGTCTTAATGTAACGGTTAAGGATGTGCGTGCAGCTGTTGGCTCCTCCCAGAGTGGATCTGCTGGCGGTCTTGACGCTTTGACACCACAACATCTTAAAGATCTTGTGGGTCCAAGCGCTGGGGAAGCTGGCGATTCACTCTTGAGCGAGCTGACGGCGCTAGTGAACATCACGCTAGCCAGCAATGTGAACGAATCCATCATTGATATCTTGTATGGGGCGAATCTATGTGCTCTAAACAAGAAGGATGGTGGCGTTCGTCCCATTGCCGTAGGGAGCACCTTACGGCGCTTGGCCGTCAAATTATGCTGTCGCTTCTACAGGGCCGAATTCTTAGTAAAATTCAAACCAATTCAGCTTGGTTTCGACTCGTGGCTGTGTGGCTGCCATACACGCACTGTCCACCTCCCCGTCACCACTGTACACCTTGGCAGTAGTGACGGGGAGGTCATCTTAAAAGTTGGCCTGAAGAATGCTTTTAATGTCGTGAACAGGGACACCCTGCTGACCCAAGCAAAATTAGACATTCCAAAAATATATAAATTCCTTTGGAAGTGTTATAGATATCCTACAAAATTAATATATAAAGACAACGTTGTAGAGTCAGCAGTTGGTTGTCAGCAAGGTGATCCCTTGGGACCAGTAATTTTTAGCCTAGCTATACACTCAATCATACAACAAATAAATTGGACTTGAACTGAACACAAACAAAAGTGAAATTTTCATTACGGACAAAGCTGACAATATCAAAATCAAAATCAAAATATCTTTATTCATGAAGGTCACAAAGTAACACTTATTCGCAAGGCAATAGGTAGAGCCTGTGAGGAAAGAACCTGGTAAGAAAAACTCACGGCCACTCTTTTTATTCGCCAGTAAATACAATGATTCTGTTACAACAATAAAAAAGGGCAAGGGCAGTACGTGACCATGTGTGGACCAAGTGAATTTAAAAATTCTGGATCTCTGTTATTTACAAAAAAAAGTAAAGGTGCCACATAATCTCAAAGTACCCATACCTAACAATATCATAATAATAATAATTTAAAGATTTATTTAAAAATGTATTAAATATGTAATTAAGTTAAATAAAGGAAATAATTTAACAATAATAAATGAGTTTCAGCAATAAAACAACATTTCAAACAGAAGTAGCCCCTGTGTAGCTCGAGTGATGAGCAAGGAACTCATTGCCATTTCTCTGTATCGTTTAGATAATCCTTAATAGTATAATATGCCTTTTTTAGGAGGTATGTTTTAATAGCCACTTTGAATTTATTGAAAGGAAGGTTTATAATGTTTAGAGGAAATTGTTATAAGAACGCACACCAAATCCTGCAAAGGAGTCAAGAACCTTCTGCAAACGATAATACGTCCCAACCAATTTATGCTTATTTCTAGATTTTTTAAAGTAATGGTTAAAAAAGCAACAGTATGTGTAAGTTGAGTGTCTGGGAGAGGTTAGAAATAGTTAGGAGGGATGAGGATACCCTACTCAATGAACAAATGGATTTTCACACATCTCCTTTACTTAATTTGTTTGTGACCAGACAGACACAGTAGTTGTTTGTTGGTTTGTGTGTGTCACTTTGCGTTTCCATGTAAAAAGTAAAAATAAAAAAAAATAAAGTCTTGTATCGGTGAATACCTATTTTGAATTTCGTTAGCATGACTTGCGGTTTCTACCCCCGTTAGTTATTGTGACAAATCCTACATCGCGCTAGCGATATTTGCACACTCCTACTTATAAGCAAATATGTTCTGGCTACAAATTTTGCTGTCCTCTCTGAGACAGTCTTGATAATGCCTCGTTTAGAGGCAAAGCAATTGTCGACGTTTGTTTGTCCTTTTTAATTTTGCGAAAAATTAATGCTATTATATTTTGAAAGTTTTTAACATCTTACTTACCATTACATTAAAAAAAATTTTGTCTGTCTGTCTGTTTCTTCAGGCATCACGCAAATACGCAAAAGTAACACGCAGGCGGAGCTGCGGGCAACAGCTAGTTTTTAAATAAATTTATAAAAAAATACAAATATATAAAAAATATAAAAAATAGTGCCCCACCGGTATCGAGTACAAGGACCAAGCTACCAGTGGTTAGGGCTCCAGAGACAGGAATTGTGTGAAGGGTTAAGAAAGCCGGAAGTGTGGGGGCCGTGGCTTTCTTAACCCTTCACAACCGTAAGGTGTGCAATCTCAGAGAATACTTCCTGCAGGTCGACGAGGATTTGCATCGTGATGTTATTGCAGTAGACAACGGACTGACCCCGCTCGGTCTGGCTAAAGAGAACTGGCGCAATCCTGTGATACTGAGTATTAATGACCGCATGGATGTATGGAAGAGTTAAGAGCTATATGGACGTTTTTATCAGGCCCTACGAGGACCTGATATTGATTTTAAATCATCTCTACCCTGGCTACGATTCGGTGACCTATTTGGTGAAACCGAAGGTTTTGTCTTTGCGTTTTGTCTTGCTAATACGAGGGTGGATTGAAAAGTAATCGGCCTAACCAAGAAAATAAATACATAATAATAAATGAAATATATTTTTATTTTTCAACGTAATCACCATCAAGTTCAATGCACTTTTGCCAGCTTCCCTTCACAGCATTATTTTAGCCCGTTGAAAAAAAAAGATTCTTCCTTAGAGTCAAAATATACGTCTACTGCTGCTGCTTTGACCTCGTCATTTGTCAAAAATCTTTGACCTCCCAAGTGCTTTTTTAGGTTAGGGAACAGAAAAAAGTCTGACGGTGCCAGATCAGGTGAATAAGGTGGATGCGGTAACAGTTCAAAACCACAGTTGTGAATTTCTGCCATTGATTGGACAGACGTGTGAACACGAGCGTTATCTTGATGAAACAGGACTTTTCTTCTGATCATTCCTGGACGTTTTTCTTTTATTTCCTCTCATAAACGACGTAGTAAGGTGCAGTAATAATCAGAGTTTATAGTCTGACCCCTTTTAAGATAATCAACCATAATCACACCCTTCGAGTCCCAGAATACTGAAGCCATCACCTTACTTGCCGACAAAATCGACTTAACCTTTTTGGGGGTGGTGAACCAGGTCTTTTCCACTGTTTTGATTGTTGTTTTGCTTCCGGTGTACAGTAAGAACCCATGTTTCGTCCATAGTAACAAAACGATTCAAAAAATCACATTCATCAGTTTCAAATAACTCCAAACAGTCGCGTGCAATAGTCAATCGCATCTTTTTTTGCTCAACTGAAAGCAGTCGCGGAACCCATCTCGCAGACACCTTGTGGAAACCCAACACGTTGACTATTATGTTTTGAGTACATTCATAAGAGATGCCTATAATCTCGGCTATCTCTCTAATTTTCAATCTGCGGTCTCCCATAATTAAGTCGAGTATTTTTTTAACATTTTCGTCAGTAGTGGATGTCGAAGGCCTTCCAGAGCGGGGTTCGTCTTTCACACTCTCTCTACCACGCTTGAATTCTGCTATCCATTTTTTGACGGATGAATATGAAAGAGCGCAATCCCCTAATGTACTGAACATATCATCATGGATGGCTTTTGATGACAGCCCCTTCTTATGGAGCTACTTAATGACGACACGCTGCTCAATTTGCTCCATTTGCGGAAATGATTTTTTTATATTTTTTTTATTTATGTATTAATTTTTATACACACAACGGTATAAGATCGAGAAGAATAGAGTACAGAAATATCATTAGTACAAGGGCACCACTTATTTCAAATGAAGTCTCTTCCAGTACGCCAGGGGATGGAAATGCTAGGTAGAATAAAGTTAATGTGTGCGTAGATCGGTTGAAATACATAGATACATACAATACACATATACATACATATTATACTTACATAAAATATACATAATTATAATATAAATAAATACATACAAATATATAAGTACAAATTATACAGAATACATACGCATAAATATAAAGATTATACATAACCTAAATATTATAAATACAGATAACATATAGATTTAGACACATATAGATAATAACACACAAAACATATAGATAATTTAAGGCAGAGAGGAGAGATAGAAATCTTTCACTTTTCTCTTAAAGGTGAAGATAGTGTTACAGGATTGTATGTTCGGTGGCAGAGAGTTCCACAGCCTGACCGCATGAACAATAAAGGAGTAGGAGTAGAAATCGGATTTGTGAGAGGGACAGGTGAGGCGGTATTGGAGATGAGACCTACACGGAGCATCAGGTTCGCTCAAGTAGGAGAAACGCTCTCGTAGGTAGGTCGGATAGGAAGGATTATGTAGGATATTATATAGCACACATAATATCCGAGTATTTCTGCGAAGACGAATTGGGAGCCACTTGAGTTCCTTGCGGAATTATAAGACGTGATCATACTTACGCAAGTTGAATATGAAACGCTCAAGTTTATTTAGAAGCTCCTCGGTGGCATCCAGGTAGCAGGCATCCGCATAGTCTAAAATAGGCTGAATCAACGTCTGCGCAAGGGACACCTTGATGTCCAAGGGTAAGAAGTCTTGAAGATATTTAAGGGTGTGAAACGTGAAATGAACTTTCTTACTCAGCTGCCCTACATGAGCGTCACACGATAGATGACAGTCGATAAAAACGCCAAGGTTCTTTGCGACCTCAGTGTATGGAATCTGACAATCATCCATGACAACTGGTGGGAACGTAGCCATGTCTAACCCACCTCGCATTTGCCTACTGCCAATAATCATGGCTTGTGATTTAGTCGGGTTGATATGAAGGCCATACGAACTAGCCCACTGATGAATAGCACTGAGATCTCTATCTATGGCTGCAATGCTGCCGTGGTATAACTAAAACGCCGTTATGTAACATTTTGACGATTTTTACTTTTTGATGCTATCTTAATCAGAAAAAAAATCTCTATCGATCTGTATTTACAGTATTTTCCTAACTAGAAAAGCTACTGAAATAATAAACGTAAGAAAGCCGTTATATGATTTTATTTTACTTGTGTATTATTCAAAAATGCCGTAAAGTGACTGTGTTAATCTATATAGCCGCTAAAGTTCAATAAAATCAAATATTAACAAAAAAAAACTTAAGATTGTTTCGCTAGATTGCGGTTAACGGATTTTAATTCACTTTAATGTGATTAAAGTACTTTTACTGCTTTATAGTTACTCAAGTTTTTGAATAGAAATTTAAGCTATATTGAGCTATAATTCCGTTAACTGAAAAAGTTAGACATAAATGTATTTAACGATACTTAACGGCTTTATAGTTTAACTTTATTGTAAAAACATTTGACTTAATTCATCGTTATGCGCCAGTTAGCGATGTTTCACATATTGAGTAAAATCAAAGTGGTAACAACAGTGAGACTATATTGCCGTTATCCGAAATTAATACGCTAAAAGGCCGCTATATGATCTCGATCTCGGTGATGATCGGGGCGGTCGGGGACGATCCTGTGAGTTTTTGCAGTGCCGCACATACGCTGGTTCGCGAGGTTCCCGCCAATTTTGGAATTATGGCGAATCGTCAGTATAAGTAAGTTTTTTATTGTTTTAGTTTACCGTATTTTATGTATGATAATTATTTTGTACAATTTATAGTTATATTCACACGAGGTAATTTATATAGCACTACAGAGCAGCTATTTTCTTGTTACAGATCCCAAAGATCAAAAATCATTTTAATAATGGCTATAAACCCAGATATTGAGCCTGGAACAAATCTAATCTTGGAGACACCGATTGTAACCAACTGTTTAAACTATTTTGATAAAATATACACTAGACCTTACTCAATGACCAGCAGCGTCTTTGCAACATTTTGTGAAACTCAAACTACGAACAGCTGTCATCATTTAAGTATAGATATAAATAATTTAAAACAGGCTTTGTCAACAGCATGTATTCAACCCAGTCCGACTTTACAGCTGTTTGAGTCAAATACTCCTGCGGAAGCAAATTTGATGTGTGATGAATTAATGCCGCCAAGAACTCCATGCAGTTATAAGGTTTCCAATACAGTATGCCACGATTCGCCTGCTGCCGACCAACTTGATTTTGTTTCCGATGACTCCGTACGAGACAAAGATTACTGTCCATCTAATGATTCATTCGGTATTTCATCAGAAGAAGAACGTCTGTACCGCCTGTCTTACTTCACAGGAATCGTGCCGGAGGTCTGGAAGGAGGCGAACGTACAACCGATCCCCAAGAAAGGGGATCGGTCTGATCCAGGCAACTGTCGACCCATAGCTCATCTGCAAGCCTCAGTCATCTGCAAGGTGTTTGAGCTGATCATCAACAAGCAGCTCATGCGATACCTCGAAGATCTCTCGCTAATTAATGATCGGCAATACGGCTTCAGGCCAAAACGATCAACGGGTGATTTTCTGCATTCGTAACGCATGTATGGGGTGAGGCTATGGAAAGGCACGACGAGTCCTTGGCGTTTAACCTGGATATCACCAAAGCCTT
>OY748296.1:21809870-21925783 GCA_963556515.1 Nudaria mundana
TATGCTCATTTTTATACCACTAAGTGGTAATTTTAAACGTGTAAAGACTGACTTTGGTCAATAAAACAACGATTTTAATAAAAAAAAAATGTTTTATTTTTATTCTTAACTACGGTTTCATAAATTTGCTCACTTATCATCTCGGCATTGTGTCGCTATAGTGCCGTTAAGATTTAGGGTTATTTTACTTAACTGCGTTTAAGTTTAACAATGCTTCAAGTTTCTTAATAATATGCCTAGGATAATATACATAAAAGCGGTAAAATGACATTAGCTGCATTTAAGTCTAACATATAGCAAGTTCACGGCGCTTTTTATTTAGCTAAAACGACTCAATGTGTTGTAACGGCGTTTTAGTCAATTATTATTGTAGTTTTTTAAAGAATATTATTGGACATTGTTATTTCTTATTAGTTTTACACTAAAATGCCGTTACGCTATGCATAGCGGCGTTTTAGCTTATATCCTCTGACCTCTTTGTATTAGAGATGTTAAACTAAAACGCATAAAACGTTTTTTATATAAAAATATGTTCTAAGTACTAAAATTCATAGATGGCATTTAAAAGTACTCCAATTTACCTATCTTTTGATATTTTTAATTTTTAGTTATGATTTGTCATTAATGAGTTACATCAATTTAAAGATTTTCTCACGTTTTTCGTGCTTATTTAAAAAAGTGGTTTCGGTTGATAACGGCATTCTAGTTATACCACGGCAGAATGGCAGTTCTACTCTCATTCGGCGTAAAGTGCCGTTACAACTGCAAGTCGTCTGCATAGAGATGGAAGTTAGAAGAGATAACCTGAACAGCAGAGTTGATGAAAATGGAAAATAGTAAGGGAGAAAGTACGCCGCCTTGAGGGACACCGGCACTAAGGTTACACCCCGCTGAGTGCGATTCATTGTGGCGAACAGCCTGCGAGCGCCCCCGAAGATACGAGTCGAACCAAGCCACAGACTCCGGGGAGAAATTGAGAGATTTAAGGATTCCAAGCAGTACATCGAAATCCACGGAGTTGAAGGCACTACTGAAGTCCAGCAGGACCAGAATTGTAAGTGACCTGTTCTCCATGGCCCAACGAATATCATCTGTGACCTTCAGGAGTGCCGTCACCGTGCTGTGGCCTGAACGAAAACCTGATTGAAATGGGCTTAGGAGATTATTCTGCGATAGGTGACTAGACAATTGTCTGTGTATGATATGCTCCAGGACTTTGGAGAGATAAGGAAGTATGGAAATGGGTCGGAATTGGGATAATAGTGTGGGACTGGAGGTTTTAGGAAGTGGTATAATGATTGCTGCTTTCCAAGCGCTAGGAAAGTTACCCGAGTGAAGCGAAAAGTTAAAAATATGTGTTGGGGTAGGTATTATGGCAGGAAGGATAGGAGCAAAAATTTTCGAGCATAACTGATCGTTACCTACCGCAGAAGAAGTAATAGCAAGTAGAGATTTACGGACCTCATCTTCCGAGACTGTTTCCAGTTTGAACTGGGAACATGGTTGCAACGGCATCCGGGAAAGATCGAGTAAGGTGCAGGCTTTAGTAAGTGGGTCAAGTGTAACTGGTGGTTGCGAAAAGTGTTGGTTAAGGGCACCTATATCGATATTGTTGCAATCGACAGACGGAGATTTACCAATACCGTTAGCCTTGAGGAATTTCCAGACCGTGGAGGAATTACGAGTATCTAAGGATTTATGGAAATGGCGACGTTTTGCATCTCGACACAGACGGTTGCAGCGATTACGTAAATCCTTGAATTTCTCAAAATTAGCGTCGGTGGGACTGCGTTTTAGTCGTCGTTTGGCCTTATCTCTACTGGCCATGGCTTCCCTAATGTCAGCACTAATCCATGGAGCAGGTGTTAGTTTGTGCCGTACACGCCGTTTAGGTGCATACCTATCGTATAGACCAGTGAGTGCTTCGCTGAACTTTAAAACCTTGTCACTACTGAAAACCGGTGTAAAATCGATGTTCCCAGCATCAAACCCCAATGCCTCCAAATTCATTCCCCTGAAACTCCGAAGTACAGAGGACTGTACTTTCCGCTTAGGTAGGCAAATAGCAAGTGATAAGTAGATCAGGTCATGATGAGAGAAACTAGCCGTGAGCTGACCATGACATGCTACAAGTTCAGGACAGGATAGAATGATTAGGTCGAGAAGAGAAGGGTTACGATTTGGAATATGATGAGTAGCAGAGAGAGGTAAGATATTTAGATTTAGTGAAGACAATAAATACTGCAAAGAAGTAGTTCGGTTATCATTCTTGAGCAGACATGTGTTGAAATCTCCCATCAAGACTATACGACTGTAATTGGGAGAAATATCATTAAGGACAGTCTCAAGTCTCTGAAAATAGTTGACTCGTAAATCAGGGCTGTAGAAAACTCCCAGAAGTAGTTTACTGTGATGTATAGTTATCTCTATGAATAGGTAACTGCTCTGCTTCGTGATCGACAGGTGTAGAAGGAGAGGTACAAATCGTCTTGAAAGCGATATCGTTGCGTAAGTATATGGCTATGCCACCACAACCCTTACCAAGCCGGTCATTACGAATCAACACGAAACCAGGAATATCAACGAGGCTAGAAGGCAGAGACGGCTTGAGAAATGTTTCTGAAACCAAGAGCGCGTCAAGGTGGTCACTGCTTATAGATGCCAGAAGATGAGAATGGTGATAGGAAATACTCTGGGCGTTTATATGAGCTATATTAAGGTTCTTGGGAAATTTTGTGAAAATAGAGGATAACTGATAATGCAAATTCAGAGCTGCAGATTGAGATTTAAAACTGTCAGTACTGTGAAAACTATCATTCGGTGTAGAACATGAGAAAAAGCTGCTATCCCCATCGCTGTTGTCACTAAAATAATCCATATAACCAAAAATATTAACGATAATAATATGTAGTATACGTACTTATAAATAAATATCAAAATAAACATAATATACTTACTTAAATAAAATAATTGAAAAATATAAATAATTAGTAAGAATACAGTGATAATTATTATGATAACAATATTATGATAAAAAAAAATAAGAACTATTCACTAAGCACACCCGCTCGCCCAAAAAGAAAAGACTTCACAAATTTAGAAAAAAGAAAATACAAGGAAAGAGAAAATAACTAATACTAGAAATAACGTATAAAACGGTATGAGAACCACAGCAGTAAAACAGTAAATATACGAGTAGTAATGAGTAGTAATGACACAATAATTGAAATTCAGCATGCACCATGCACACTATGTTCGTTATCGACGATGAATATTATTGTCGACACAATTCATCAACAATTAGGGTTCGACAGTACGGCACGAGACCTTCGCGTGTCTAATGACAAAAAAATAAAACAATGTGTTGTGATGTCAGATTGCTTAGTTAATAAATTTATAAAATTAAAACTAATTATCGCACATGTTTCAAACTTCACACAATTAACAGGTCTGAACTGAACTAAATAATGTGGGTAGATTTGATTTTTAGAACTAAATGGATCAGTGTTAGGCCGACTACTTTTCAATCCACCCTCGATATATATTCTCAATTCGACTGTATGTTTTTTTATCTGTGTTATATTTCTGGACTGGGTGAACCAATTTTTTTATTGAAAGCTACTGCTTCCAGAGAGACTCATAAGATGTTCAAACTTTTCAAAATAATTGCATCATTTTCGCAAAAAACATAAGACATTAAAATGTCGACAAATGTTTCACCTCTAAACGAGGCATTCTCAAGACTGTCTCAGAGAGAACAGCTGTTCTCTCTGAGACAGTCTCTCTAATATTTTTTTGCGAGAATGATGCAATTATTTTGAGAAGTTTGAATATCTTACTTACCATTACTTTGTCATGGATTTTCGCCAGGTAACGCCTGATTCTATCCAATATTTGAGAAGTTGTAATGACTAAGAACTACCGAAGGTATATTCTGAAGGATGGTACGGTTGGCATATGTCGGGCGTGCCATCGACACACATGTCGACTCCCTTAGACACATTATATCTGGTTGTTCCAGTCTGGCCAACGGCGAGTATTTGCATAGACATAACCAAGTAGCTAGGATTGTCCATCAACAACTTGCTCTAAAGTACAAACTTGTGGATTCAGAAGTGCCATATTACAAGCATGTGCCCGACCCAGTTCTCGAAAATGATCATAATCATATTGTACTGGGACCGATCTATTATCACTGACCGGACTATTGTTGCAAATAGGCCTGATATAGTGATAGTAGATCGGTTAGAGCGCCGCCACCGTGCAATAATAGTTGATATTACTATTCCGCATGATTGCAATCTCGTGAAAGCCGAAAATGGCAAACAAGTAAAATACTTGGATTTGGCCCACGAAATTGTCGACATGTGGCATGTAAGCTCAGCTGTTATTGTACCGATAGTCGTTTCCGTGCATGGAATGATCGCCAAGCGCCTCGACCAACACCTACAGAGGCTCTCGTTAGACAGTTGGGTCAAGGGGCTGATGCAGAAGGCAGTGTTACTCGACACGGCTCGCATCGTGAGGAAATTCCTATCTCTGGAGCCCTAACCACCGGTAGCTTGGTCCTTGTACTCGATACCGGTGGGGCACTATTTTTTTTATTTTTTTTTTTTATTTGTTATTTATTTATTTCAGGCAACAAATAGAAAAGTTACAGGTGGTATAAACTTATTCTACGGCCCATAGATAAATACCTTAAAACTAAGAATACATAGATAGATATTATAAATTTGTTTAGTGATAGAACCTTAAGACTAGTGTTAGTAGCCACTTCACTATCGCACTTAGGTCCTTTTGCGTTCCGGTGGTAACGATCCGCGGAAGCGACGGAATACCACGCCCTGTGGCCAGAAGTTCTCCTGCATGACAAGGCTCAGGCGAATGTTGGGCACTCGCACCATGAACGACAGGAAACTGACGTTGCGGCTCGACTCCAATAGCTGTAGTCTCGGCGCGAAGTTGCCCTTCTTGCGCACGTACTCCACGATGTTCTCCGCCTTAGTGGTGTAGTGTAGGCGGGATATATACACTAGTGTACTCGGTACTGCGGCACGCAGCGCTGTGCTGGACTGCGTTGCATCTGTGCCGCAACGGTTCCCTTGGGTTCGCGATCGGAGCTTCCTACTTTGCACCGTCACAAACTCATCATTAGCCACATCCGATACCTTCTCAGGTAGTGGCTTCGGTGGAGCGGTCTTGATTACGCTAACAAAACCTCGTAGTTTTGCGGGGAAGGCACGGGCAGCGGAGCAGGGCGCAGGGTTCGACCGGCTTGACAGGTAGGGGCCGCGGGGGCAAGTGTGCGTGCACTCGATGACGGCGACACGGACGGCGATAAAACTGCTGACGCGAAACTTACATTGAGGTCAGCTTCGCAGCGCGTGTTAATGTTGGCGTTAGGTGGTGACCTAGATACCACTGTAGTCTCACGTAAAGTAACAAGTTCTTGACGCAAATTCACAACGATATCCTCGGTTTTCGCCAACTTTGTCTGGACGTCCGCCAGCCTCGCCTTTAAGGACACTATATCCTTTAAAAGGCAGGTAACGTCGACGTGATCGAATGTGACTGGAGGAAGCTTCGATAAGTCCTGGGCCACAAACGTAGGCACGTCGTCGGGATCGGTTGCCTTAAGCAGCGTGATGATATCCTGTATGCTCTTCCTTGTCCCGTCACGCCGGCGGGACACCATCTGGTCGCTCTTATTGAGTAGGCTGAAACTTGACGAACAGATCTGGATAGCCGACAGCTAGTCCATTACATCCAGCTTCTGTTGCAGGAACGCCAGTAATTCGTTTGCGACAAGTTGCGAACTCATCGCAATACATGCAACGGCTGACGCCGCGCTACGCTATACGAGTATAAGTCAGCAAACGCGGCCTAGGCAAGACTGTGTTTTATATATTTGTATTTATTTAAAAACTAGCAGTTGCCCGCAGCTCCGCCTGCGTGTTACTTTTGCGTATTTGCGTGATGCTTTTGGGTGCAAAGGGGCTCTACCAACATCTATAGGGCCCCAGCGACCTCACCTGCTAGTGGCGCACCTGCTGATAAACGGACGAGGCTCGTTAATTTACGGTACCTATGGAGTGGCTTCGGCCCCTACGTGGGTACCAGGTGGTACAACAGTGTTGGTCCGGGGGGGTACCACCGTGCAGCTGTGCTAAAGCCCCCCAAGTAACCC
Source organism: Nudaria mundana (assembly GCA_963556515.1). Taxonomy (NCBI): domain Eukaryota; kingdom Metazoa; phylum Arthropoda; class Insecta; order Lepidoptera; family Erebidae; genus Nudaria; species Nudaria mundana. The sequence goes on from OY748296.1 coordinate 21,816,058, forward strand.
AGCCCAGGCTGGGTTGCGTTAGGGGTTCAGCAGCTGCACCGCCGGGCCCGGGGCGATGTATGGTGCAGCAGGCATGGGACCAGTGGGGGCGAAACGGAGTCTAGTGTGGGTGGTGTGGGTCGATTCGCCGGCCAGGGAGACCCTTAGCAACGGCGTTGCCGCGGCCGCCCGCAACACAGTCATGGGGCCCGCCTGGGGCCAACCACCCCAGGAGGCTGCCCCACATGTTGCGCATAATCCTGATGTGGGATCGCCGCTCCGGGTGGTAACCGGTGTGGGGTAGCGGCGGCCTTGCATCAGGGGGGTTTGGGAGCCCTTCCGTCCGGCGAGTCGGCTCCGACCTAACCACACGGTTCTAGACAAAGCTAGCCCCTGCGCTTTGTCACTTACTGCTGCACCAGATGTCGCCTTGTCTTCACGCTTCTTCTTCAAAATCTACAATGGCAGTGCAACAAAAAAGAAATAAACGTTACACAGCGGCCCTAGGAAACCCCACAACTTCACATTTCGAGGTGGAGTTCACTAACGTCCGTGGACTCCATGCGAACCTCGATACCGTCCACCACCACCTTGAGACGGCACGGCCCGCTGTGATGTTCCTCACGGAGACACAAATACGCCGCCCTGACGACACGTCTTACCTGTGTTACCCCGGCTATGTCATCGAGGAACAATTTCGAGACAGAGCCGGGGTGTGCGTGTTCGTTAGGGCGGATGTTTGCTGCCGCCGGTTGCGCTGCCTAGAGAACCCCTCCAATTCCGTCCTTTGGCTGCACGTAGACCATGGCTCTATGAGCCAGATCTACGTGTGCGTCTACCGATCCCACACAGGGGATTCTGAGACAACAAAGCTCTTCCAGTACCTCAGCGAGACGGCTGATGAAGCGCAGGTGCGGTTCCCGAACGCTGACCTAGTATTTCTGGGGGACTTCAATGGCCATCACATTGAATGGCTGGGGTCCCTCAAGACTGATCATGCGGGTAGAGCCGCCCATGCGTTCGCTCTCTCCCACGGTCTGACCCAGATGGTATGCGGGATCACCCGGATACCAGACAGGTCAGATCACGCGCCCGCTCTGCTGGATCTACTGCTGACGAGTCGCCCAGCCCAGTACAGTGTTTCGGTAGGAGCCCCACTGGGTAGTTCCGACCACTGTGTTGTTCACGCTGGCATGAAGGTGTCACCTCCTGCACGTCCTGTACAAACGTCACGACGACTATGGCACTACTCGTCAGCGGTTTGGACGGTCTACGCGATTATTATGCGTCCGTCCCCTGGAGCCAGCGCTGCTTTGTAGGAAAGGCTCCTTCGGATAGTGCTTCTGCTATTGCTGGCGAGATCAGTTTAGGGATGGATTATTACATCCCTTTCACTGATGTCGCCAGTATCCGCAGAGCCCGTCCCTGGTTCGGGCGAGATTGTGCCAAAGCTGTTCGACAAAAACAGTCGGCATATCGCGCCTGGATCAGGGCCCGGGCTGTGCGCGACCCAAACGTGGGCCACCTCAAAGCAGCGTACAACCGGGCCACAAAGTCGAGTAAGAGGGCCTTTAAGAGAGCGGATGCCCAGCGCGTCGCGCGGCTTGGTCAGGAGCTCACTTCCCATCCCACGGGCAGCCGTGGATTCTGGCAACTGGCCAAAGCCGTGCAATCTAACTTTTGTCAGCCCTCGCTGCCACCGCTGCGTTACCCAGATGGAACACTGGCTCACAAAGCCCAAGAGAAAGCGGATATGCTCGCAGACCTCTTTGCGGCTAATTCCTGGGTCGACGACCGTGGCCTGCAGCCCCCCGCCATCGCCAACTGTGGCCACACAATGCCTGATATTGTTATCAGGCAATGTGATGTACGGGCAGTGCTGCGGTCACTCGACACGCGGAAAGCCAGTGGCCCTGACGGCATTCCGGCGGTGGTGCTACGAAAATGTGCAGCTGAGTTGTCTCCAGTATTAACGCGTCTGTACCGCCTGTCATACTCTTCAGGGCTCGTGCCGGAGGTCTGGAAGGAGGCGAACGTACAACCGATCCCCAAGAAAGGGGATCGGTCCGATCCAGGCAACTATCGACCCATAGCTGTCACCTCAGTCATTTGCAAGGTGCTTGAGCTCCTTATAAATAAGCAGCTCATGCAATTCCTAGAGGATCACTCGTTAATCAATGATCGACAATACGGCTTCAGGCCAAAGCGATCAACGGGTGATCTTCTGGCATTCGTAACGCATGTCTGGGGTGGGGCTATGGAAAGGCACGGCGAGTCCTTGGCTATTAGCCTGGACATCGCCAAAGCCTTCGATAGGGTCTGGCATGCTTCGCTCCTTTCCAAGCTTCCGGCATATGGTCTACCTCCTCAACTGTGCAGCTGGATTGCCAGCTTTTTAAACGAGCGCCGAGTGCGGGTCCTCTGCGATGGCCAGGCTTCTCGCTTCTTGCAAGTGAATGCCGGGGTACCGCAGGGGTCCGTACTATCACCAACTCTCTTTCTTCTGCATATCAATGATATGCTATCCCTCGGGAACATTCATTGCTATGCAGATGACAGCACACTGCACGGGAGTTACTCGGTTCGTCCGACGGCGGGGCGATCTGAGATTGAGGAGGAGAGACGACGACTCGTGGCTGATCTCGACCGTAACCTCGACAATATCTCTCAATGGGGTACCGAGAACCTGGTCGAGTTCAATGCCCGCAAAACACAGGCGTGTGCATTTACTGCGAAGAAATCCCCTTTCCTTCCCCTACCCTCTCTTCAGAATGCATTATTACCAATGAAGGACAACCTTGATATCCTTGGCATAGACGTTCGTCGAGAGCTCAATAATAAAAACTACATCGAAAGATGTATAGGGCTAGCTTCGCGGAAACTAGGAATACTGAATAAGGTAAAGAGATTCTTTACACCGGACCGGAGGTGTCTGCTGTAAAAGACGCAGATTAGACCCTGCGTCGAATACTGCTCTCACCTCTGGGACGGCTCCGCGAAGTATCTGCTGGACGCTCTCGACGCTATGCAGCGACGGGCTATCCGTATTATAGGTTGTCCGGAGGTAACGGGAAGCCTTGAGCCGCTAGCTCAGCGCCGAACAATAGCTTCCTTGGCCGCATTCTACCGTATTTACCACGGCGAGTGTTCTGAAGAGCTCTTCAATCTGATCCCACCCTCTTCCTTCCGATCCCGAACGACTCGTGCCGGGCAGAGATGCCACCCCCACACAGTGGATAGCATGTTCGCGAGAACCGAACGTTTTAAACGTTCGTTTCTCTGCCGAACGATAGTGGCCTGGAACGCCCTGCCTGTGCACGTGTTTCCTCCCACATATAATCCTGGGTTCTTTAAGCGGAGCGTGAAGAGGCACATCAGTAGGTCGTCAAGTTGAGGGCCACTCTCAATAGTAATGTGTGCTGTGAGAGTGGCCCACAATCGCTAGACGTCGTCACGACTTACCACCAGGCGGGCGGCGTCAATTTGGCGAACCAAATATAAAAAAAAAAAAAAAAAAAAAAACAGACAGATAGACAAAATTTTTTTTAATCACATTTTTGGGTTCGATTTCGGTCTAGTAACACCCCCTGACATTTATTTTTTTGATATTTTCAATGTACAGAATTTTCACTTCTACAGATTTATTATAAGTGTAGATGTACTAAATATGTAGGTAGTTAAGTTAAATAAAGGAAATAAAAATTTAATATCTCTCTCTTTGTCCTGCCCTTTGTCCCATTATTTGGGGTCGGGTCTCCTCACTTTTCGGCGCCAGGATAATCTATCCTTGATTGTCTTTTCAAGCAACTGGGCTTTCTTGAGGTCTGTTTGGATTTTGGACCAGTAATAATATAAATAATAATATCCTATTCTACAAAAAACAATAATGAAATATAATTATGTGATATAAACAAATAACTTAAAACTATATAAAAAAACATAAGCAGCTAGCAAGTAAAATTCCTCCTCTTTCCAGACAAAAATTGTGCTGTGTCCGAAAGGGTCCATAAGTAGGTAACTTTAACTTTTCTAACATCTGTACCACATTATGGAAGCAATAAATGTATTAAGTATTGAGTACTATATTATAATCGTACTGAATTATATGACATGGTAAAAGGTAGTGTTGTATAGGAGCGCATACGCAAAGATTTTTGGACAGAACTAAAATTTACACCTTTTGAATATTCTTACATTTTTAATTTCCGAAATAATTTTGCAATATGAATCGCAATAACTATAGTCTGTGGCTGGCAGAGAGCAACGACGACCGTGTAACTCTATGGTGGCTGGGCTTCAACCAGCGACTGTTCCCTTCCCAAAAGGAACGTTCTACCCATTAACCGAGACATAACCAGCTTGCATGACCTTTAATTATTATTATTACCATCATTATTGTCTCAGTGTGCGACTTACTGCGTCGCTTCAGAGGGCCATCTATCAGCCGTTAAGGAACTAACTGCTCTTGTATTCATACTGTTAGTATTTTAACCATTACTTTAAAAATTCTACGTAAATATCAGTCGCTTGGGAAATAGCGTAATAATATAAGTCTGCGTAAGAACGACTCGTTTTTGGGATGCCAGGGAGATGAAAAATTAATTTATTCATCATCATAATTCAGACTACTAAAAGTGTTCGTGTAAAATGTAAGATAAACTCTTAACCGACTGCTATAATATTTGAGTATTACAAATATTAGACTTTATATAACTTTCTCTGTTTTTTCCGGAGTATCTGCAACAATGAGAAAGTAAATTAAACTCAGTGTATATACACAATGACATAACTTTAGCCAAATCCGTGCAACAATTAAAGCTTAAAAATAATAAAAATTGGCTATATCTGCCTACCACACTGGGAAAGTCGTGTAACTATGTATAGGTTACAAGAACTACTTGTATATTGGTAGCATGGTTAGATACTGATATCTATCAGTTTTCTAGATCTCATACTCAATTTTCGCTAGATGATGATGTGAGGATGTATAAGAAAATATTTACCTTCATTAGTCTCTTTGGGCTCGTTCCACGATTGCCTCTCACTTGTACCAAATACTATGAAAAATAAGTTCGCAGCAATATAAACTGCTGATGACACGAAGAATACTTGACGCCATTGGCTAGGGTTTGACTAGAAATACCAAAAGTTAGCATTACTCGTATTTATGACACTATAACTATCAGGTATCTTTTAAATAAATAACACACTAGACCAGATCCAATATGGCATTCTACAAAGCACACAAACCACAGCAGAGTTTGTTGCTTCCTGATTTATACGAGAAAGGCAATAATAAATTACCACTGCGGCAAAGATCAATTATCAATTGTATCAGAAGTATCATTTGAGATAATTATATAAATTCAAATTTCACGTCTCCGCTAGACATCGGCCGTCGCGGCTTGCGCATACGATGCGCGAGACACAATTCATACGATCTGGATGCAAGGTACACGCCACTCTCGTTTTGATATATAAAATATTAACGTCATATTGTACGTCAAGATTTATTATTATACCAGTTTTACAGTCCACTGCATTTCATTTTATTATAAGCTGCACTGCCCCCGAAGAGGCCACACAGGTGGCCGAAGTCCGCGGGCGCCACTGGAAATACCTTCTGGGGCATACCAGAGACGCCCGGCAATGGACGTAATAGCGGAAGCGTTTACGCGGGCTTAAAAAAAAGCTGAGCATCGTAGGAACTTCTAATTAAAAATTTTAAGAATAGTTTAAGCAAACTCATTGCTTTGAAATACAGAAATATATTGTTTTAACTTACTTCATCCTGAAGAATAAGTCCAGCAAAAAGAGGTGATATGATGCCAATAATATTTGCGAAAAAATTGGTGATACCCATCATGGTACCAGCGAAATTTGGTGCCATGTCAATGTGGACAATCTGTTAACGCAAAACGGGGTCTAAGTATAAACAAGTTTCAACAGCATTTAAATAGATTTCTTTTATTTTTTTTACAAAATATTTTTAAACTTATGAAAAATAGTGGTTTTAGAACTTTGGCATTTATTTTAATAGTTTTTAACGAAGACACGAATAATATATAAAATAAAAGTGTAATAAATTGGTGACAATGTGGTCGAGTGGGACCGCGGTGCCAGTCGCCGGATTGTTTCGTCAAGCGTGTGGGACCACTGCTATTATGAACCCAATGGTAAAGATCAAAAAGAGCACGTTTTTAATAGAAAAATCAACCCGAAAAGCTTCTTCCGGGACAAAATGTAACATTTTTATTCAACCACATTTTTCTTAGTAAATACGTCCGATGGCATTAGGTCGGATCTAAACGTATACATTTTACTAAAAAAATCTAATTTCAATGTGACAAGAACAATATAAAAGTACCCTCATTTATGGGCTGACAAGTAATTTGAGGGATCTTTGTTACTTTTATATAATTTGTACTGAATATATTGTATCAATATCGTCAAAACTTTGGTGTAATAAGAGTTAGAAAGTAAGGGTCCCTAACTAGGGCGACCGGTCGGGCCCGGAAGCCTTGCTCTCCGAGCGCCCTTACGATTGAGTAGTGTAATAATACTTAGGGCAGTTAGTGATAATAATTTTTAAAGTCCACTGGTTCCAGAGCACTGAGTATCCTCATATTGGAATGTTTTTCTCTTAATTTCAAGTATTGCTTGGTCCAGATCCTTTTCCTCTTCTTTTTTTCTTCTATAATATTCATAGATGCAACTGCCTAAGCCACCGAAATCATTGTTTTTTTTTTATGGTTTAGATAAAACAGGTGCCATGATATCCCGCGTCGCTAACGAATGTTCTCGAAAACGTCTCTCTCTATGCGCGTTCGAATGCAGACTGTACACAGAGAGAGTGAGGGAGACGGAATTCAGTGCAGTATAATAAATAGACGCCCTTGCAAGTGGCCAGGCCTCCATAACTACCAGGCCCTGAATACCGTATAGTGTAATATCTGCTTTAAAGATTCATATATTTTCTATCTATCTATCTTCTTCTCTTCATCATCATAATCATAGCATAGTATAAAAGATAGTCACCCGTTGTGTATGTATGCTAAGTTCTTTAAAACTATGAAACGGATTTTGATGCGGTTTTCACAAATGGATAGAGTAGTTCTCGAGGAAGTTTTTTGTTTACATAATCTAATCAAAATCAAACGGGCGAAGCCACGGGCGTCCACTAGTCTATAAATAAAAATAAAACGCTGTTCGTTTGTCTCGCTAAAACTCGGAAATGGCTGTAGCGACTTAGATAATTTTGATCTTAAGATATTTGTTGAAGTTCGGGAAAGGTTTAAAATAATGGTTTTTTACTTGAGAATCGCTGAGATATCTAGTTAAATTATATTATACATAGTAGACGTAAGTCCGTCAGCTAAGGTATATCAAAGAATCAAAGAAACAATTTCATTTATTCAGTTTAGGCACATAAAGAGCACATATGAATGTCAAAATGACTGCTTCGGTGGCGTGGTCGGTAGTGTATCCGCTTTCGACGCCGGAGTCTCGGGTTCGATTCCCGGTCGGGACAAACTTTGTGTGATGACACATACGTTTGTACCGAAGTCTGGATGTATATAACTATTTATATCAGTTTATCTAGTACTCATATCACAAGCTCTGCTTAGTTTGAGACTAGATGGCGTTGTGTGGATTGTCCTAACATATTTATTTATTTATTTTATTTATTTAAAATTTTACAATTTTGTCAAGTAATATTATAAAAATACTAAATTAAGTAAGTACATAAATAACCATTAGAAAATAATTCTTTCGCTGGTTCGGTAAGTTGGTTCTCCTGAGAAGATACCAGCAAGAAACTCAGGTAGATTATCCATTTTCTTTTTTAATATTGTTTTGTTTACATTGTTACAGTTAGTTTATATTATATTATACGAGTGGCCAACAACAGAAGATTAGGGTGACCATGCATTTTTATCATTAAGATATTCGTCTATATTATAGTAGCCTTTCATCATCAAACATTTTTTAACTACTATTTTAAACTTACTAAGAGGCATGTCAACCAAATCCTGAGGAATTTTATTATAAATTTTTATACATTTGCCTACAAACGAATTACCAACTTTATGAAGTCTAATTTTTGTCATTGCTAGTTTATTTTTATTTCTTGTATTAAAACTATAGTTATCGGAATTTTTTTTGAAGAGATCTATGTTCTTCCGTACATATAAGATGTTGTCGTAAATATATTGAGAAGCAACTGTTAAAATATTAATTTCTTTAAATAGTTCTTTCAGCGAGTCACGGGGTCCGAGTCTATAGATTGCTCGTATAGCTCGTTTCTGTAATATGAATATTGTCTCAATATCGGCAGCTGAGCCCCACAGCAGCAGACCATATGACATAACGCTATGAAAGTAGCTAAAATAAACTAATCGTGCCGTTTTTACGTCAGACAGTGACCTTATCTTTCTAACCGCATAGGCAGCTGAGCTAAGTCTTCCTGACAAGGCTGTGATATGAGGACCCCATTGCAGTTTACTATCTAGAGTTATCCCAAGAAAAACTGTGTTATTGACTATTTGAACTAATTCATTATTCATAGTAATATGAGTATCCACCTGTCTAACATTGGGTATAGTAAATTTTACACATTTTGTTTTCTTCGCATTGACAGCAAGTTGTTACTTGTGAACCAATGCAATATTTTCGAAAGGGTATTATTTACATCGTCAAGTGCTACTTTTTGTCTATCACTTTTAAAAATTAATGATGTGTCATCAGCAAATAATACTATCTCACAAAGATTTTTAGTGAAATAAGGAAGATCGTTTATTTAGTGAAATAAGGAAGATCGTTTAAAGACGATCGTTTTAGTTAGTTTGGGTAAAAGCATCAGTATTTTAGACTGCGTCAGCCACAAGGTTATGTTTTCTTTGTTTTCGTTTACAGTATGTCTTCCAACCTAACGGCTTTATAGATTTACATCAATGATTTTGATGAATTTTTAACAAGTGCCCAACCTGATTCCTGTAAATTTAAATTGGACCAATTTCGAGGTATACCGTGTACCCAACCGATAAAAAATAATGATAAAAATCTGTACCCATACTCTGTAAAAAGTTCTGCGTTATTATATGTAAAAAAAACTAAAAAAACACGCTTTTATAGAGAATCCAACTAAAAAGTAGAAAATAAATTTTAATAAGTTTGAATTAAGAATAGTGTAAATAAGAAATAAATGTATATTATTGTAAAAAAACGTGTCATCGGTCTTTGACAGGTGTGCAAAATCTAATCTTTCAAAGTAGGGCAAATTCGAACCCAAAAGAGTCGGCTACAAACAAACATACAATTTTTTTTAAATTTTCAATCGAATTATTGCATTGTCATCGGTCTTTGATAGGTGTACAAAGTTTGAATTAAATCTGATCGTTCAAAGTAGGGCAAAATCGAACCCAAAAGAGTCCATTACAAACAAACGTACATTTTTTTTTTAAATTTCTATCGAATTATTGCATTGTCATCGGTCTTTGACAGGTGTACAAAGTTTGAATTAAATCTGATCGTTCAAAGTAGGGCAAAATCGAACCCAAAAGAGTCGGCTACAAACAAACATACATTTTATTTTAATTTTCAATCGAATTATTGCATTGTCATCGGTCTTTGACAGGTGTACAAAGTTTGAATTAAATCTGATCTTTCAAAGTAGGGCAAAATCGAACCCAAAAGAGTCGGTTACAAACAAACATACATTTTTTTTTAAATTTTCAATCTAATTATTGCATTGTTATCGGTCTTTGACAGGTGTACAAAGTTTGAATTAAATCTGATCGTTCAAAGTAGGGCAAAATTGAACCCAAAAGAGTCGGTTACAAACAAACATACATTTTTTTAAAATTTTCAGTCGAATTATTGCATTGTCATCGGTCTTTGACAGGTGTACAAAGTTTGAATTAAATCTGATCGTTCAAAGTAGGGCAAAATCGAACCCAAAAGAGTCGGTTACAAACAAACATACATTTTTTTTTAAATTTTCAATCGAATTATTGCATTGTCATTGGTCTTCGACAGGTGTACAAAGTTTGAATAAAATCTGATCGTTCAAAGTAGGGCTAAATCGAACCCAAAAGAGTCGGCTACAAACAAACATACATTTTTTTTTTAATTTTCAATCGAATTATTGCATTGTCATCGGTCTTTGACAGGTGTACAAAGTTTGAATTAAATCTGATCGTTTAAAGTAGGGCCAAATCGAACCCAAAAGAGTCGGTTACAAATAAACATACATATTTTTTTAAATTTTCAATCGAATTATTGCATTGTCATCGGTCTTTGATAGGTGTACAAAGTTTGAATTAAATCTGATCGTTTAAAGTAGGGCCAAATCGAACCCAAAAGTGTCGGTTACAAACAAACATACATTTTTTTTTAAATTTTCAATCGAATTATTGCATAGTCATCGGTCTTTGACAGGTGTACAAAGTTTGAATTAAATCTGATCGTTTAAAGTAGGGCCAAATCGAACCCAAAAGAGTCGGTTACAAACAAACATACATTTTTTTTTTATTTTCAATCGAATTATTGCATTGTCTTCGGTCTTTGACAGGTGTACAAAGTTTGAATTAAATCTGATCTTTCAAAGTAGGGCAAAATCGAACCCAAAAGAGTCGGTTACAAACAAACATACATTTTTTTTTTAATTTTCAATCGAATCATTGCATTGTCATCGGTCTTTGACAGGTGTACAAAGTTTGAATTAAATCTGATCGTTTAAAGTAGGGCCAAATCGAACCCAAAAGAGTCGGTTACAAACCAACATACATATTTTTTTAAATTTTCAATCGAATTATTGCATTGTCATCGGTCTTTGACAGGTGTACAAAGTTTGAATTATATCTGATCGTTTAAAGTAGGGCCAAATCGAACCCAAAAGAGTCGGTTACAAACAAACATACATTTTTTTTAAAATTTTCAATCGAATTATTGCATTGTCATCGGTCTTTGACAGGTGTACAAAGTTTAAATTAAATCTGATCGTTTAAAGTAGGGCCAAATCGAACCCAAAAGAGTCGGTTACAAACAAACAAGCAAACATACAAGTGAAGCTAATAAAAGCGTAGTAAAAAATAAACACATCTAACTGAAAAACCGCCTGCGTCTTTCGTCTGTTGAAAACCCTAAGTTATAATAGTTTATTCAAGATCTAATTTCAAATGAACATGTATTCGCCTGCGTGGCATAGTTTCATGGTGTCCAACTCTCGCGGAAATACTTAAATTTCCGGGATAAAAATTAGCCTATGTATACCTTATTTCATCAGCTATGTGCCTGTGACAGCCCGTCAAAAGCGGTTCAGCCGTTCTAGAGATGCGCTAATCTCTAGAACGGCTGAACAAATAGACCGACAGATAGACAGACAAAAATTTTGAAAATGGCATTTCGGCAAGTATCGTATACATAATACTTTCATATTATGTAATTAGTGAAAAGTTGTTACATAATTTGAAATTACACACTGACTTCAAATTAATTTATTTGTATGTATTGAGATGGATTTAACTATTCATTACTTTAATTCCATTATTAGCTAAAATATTTAATATTTCTGCTGTGTCAATCATTGAAAGCTCTTGTTTAGAAATTTGTTCAGCCGTTAGGTATGTAGAGAGGAACAAATAACTACTTAGACTACGCGCGTTAAACATAACCCTCGCTTATGGAGCCAGGTAAAAAGTGTGATTTGTAACTTTTAATTTCATTTAGTTTCAAGCTAAGCAAATATTCCAATATGAAAAGAGAAGCTGACAGGAATATAATTTTCAGACTCAGAAATAAATATTTGCAGATCACACAAATATTTATTTGACCCCATAAATACAGACTTCTTGCTATGGATAACACCGTTGGTGTATATACTCAAAACAGTCAAAATCCCATAAGCTTGTGTCTGACATGCAAATTGGTTTTGGTAGCTTGAGAAAGGCCAAAACTAGATTCTATACCCCAGTGCAATTAAATCCTAAAGTTGTTAAGCCATGGTATACCATACTATGGCTTTACAACTTTTGACATTTTAACGATTCAATGTCAAAAGTTCATTTTTATGATCATTATAATGATGAGGAGGCTCTGTTTACAATAATTTACTTACAGTGAATCTATAAACTTACCAAATACCCAGTGTAATGGCCAGCGTTTAAACCCACTACAAAAGTGAGAAGAACCACAGACAGTATTACGTTACCAGCTGGTACGTATGACAAGCCAATTAAGGCAAACGCTGGACCCCATAGACCTGGTACGATGAACATAATAAGACATTTTTATATAGGTAATATTATTAAGTAACATTTTTAAACAATATTTATCTAGATAACACACTAAATTATAACGTAATACTCGCAAATAAACAACAAATGTGTAAAACACTTGGTGCAGAAATGAAATGAAATTTGAAATGAATGAATAGGCTTGTGTCCACTAAGAATAAATCGGATTGGTGTATGTTTCTTACGACTATTTCCAATGAATAGACAACAAAAAGTAATATAAATTAGTAGACAGAATAAAGATTACTATTATTTTTAGAAAATAAGTTTGGAAAAATTAGGCATTCAGTCACGTGACATCAAACACCAATCAGAAAATTTGAAGTCACAGGTTGCACTTCCACACCATAGAGTAAGTGTGTATGAAGAGCTGACTTCTTGTTCAAGTTGTGTCTGTGATTATGTGTAATTTAATTGTTCGTACGTTTTTATTAATTTACGAATTTTTGTTAATTTTAGTTAAATTATTATAAATCTAACAAAAGTAGATTGAACAAAACGCAGTTTTGGCGCATTATTTCGATGTGCATTTCGAGACAACGCTTGAATCAAAATATTGCTAATATTGCTAACCAAAACAATTTATTTTTAACTTTTTAGAGGTTTTTAAATTATTTTATCCATTTTTCAATTGCTTTTTAATCATCGTGGGTTTTTCAAAATTGTTATTTTTATTTTAAACTTAGCGCCTTCTAGTAAATTGCTGTCGTTACACCTATTTAAGTACCCTCACTAATCAACTACAAATCCATTCCTAAAAAAAGCCGCATCAAAATTTATTTTCATCACAAATAATGTTAGCTGTAGCACCCCCTGATGAGTTGTCACAGTAACATCTATCTAGAAACCTGTACCAATCTAACTCAAATCCATAACTGAAAACTGCGTCAAAATCTAGACTAATAGTTTTTGAGAAAATTGGCAACATTGCTTTTCACTAATAATATTCGCTGCAGCACCCCCTGGTGAGTTGTCATCGTAACATTTATCTAAGAACATGCACCAATCAAACGTGAACCCATAACAAAAAACTGCATCAAAATCCGACCAGTAGTTTTGGAGAAAAATGGCAACATGTATTTGCACAAACATCCTCTCACCCCAAACGCATATACCATCTCCGTTCTGTCGTAGGTAAAAAGCTCTTGGAATACGTTGAAGGAAACGCGTAAGCGCCATGATACGTAGGTCACACTATAAGTTTTGCGTAACTTAAAAAAACAACATATTAAAACCAAAATATTATATTTATTGCTTTTCAAAATACTCTCCTTTACATTTCAATAATTTTTTCATGCAATCGAACAATTTCTTAAAACAGGAGGACCACAGATCTGAAGGCCTGTTTTCTGCATGCTGATTGAACACTATCACTGCCTCTTCGGAGTTGGTAAAAGTGAAACATTAACTTTAACATTATCTTTATTATTATAATATTAACTTTATAAAAGTGAAACCTCTCATCAAATCTTTGATTTTGGGGAAAATACAGAAATCACAGGGTGCTAGGTCGGGGCTATGCGCAGGATGGGTGACGAGTTGTACTTTTGTGGAAGCTAAAAATTACTTTGTTTTGTTGGCCGTGTGTGAAGAAGCGTTGTCATGATGTAGGAGAACGCGGCTTTTGGGTCGTTTTTCGCGAACTTTTTCTAACACCCTGGGTAAACAAATGGGAGAATACCACTCGGCATTAACACTCTTTTGATCTTCAAGTGGAATTGTACAAATGGGACTCGTAGCTGAGAAAAAAAACGCGATATTTTTTACCAACGTTTCTCGCCTGCCTCACTTTTGTTGGCTTGTTCTCATTTTCAAACACCCATTCACAAGATGACTGTTTTTTTTCGGGTTCAAAAAAATAAATCCACGTTTCGTCTCCTGTGACAATGTCATAAATAGCATTAGAATGTCCGTGGTCGTACTTCAGTAGCATCTGTGAGCACCATTCCACGCGAGCCCGCTTCTGCTCCGCTGTCAGTTCATGAGGGATCCAACGACAACAAAGTTTCTGAACTTTCAATTCTTCGTGTAAAATTTTCTGGATTTGAATCATACCAATCCCCAATAGTCCTTGAATTGTCTCATAGGTAATCCGCGGGTTTTCTTTAATTAACCGCTTAACAGTAGCCACATTATTTTCGTTGACGGCAGTTGAAGGCTGCCCTTCACGAAATTCATCATGTAAAGAAACTCGACCTCTCTCAAATTTAGCAAACCATCGCCTCACGGTGCTCAAACAAGGTGCTTCTCTCCCAAAAGCATTTTGAAGACGAGCGGCACAGTCTTGCGGAGAGAGAGAAATTTAAAATCATAAAAAATCATCGCTCCAAAATCTTTTCGACTTAATTCCATTTTCGTTGCATACGTACAACTTTGATGTGTGATAAAAAACAATTGACAAATTATTTCCCGCCAATTGTTTTTTTTTATTACTAAGAAGGTTGCAACGTTTAAAAAAATATAATATTCGAAATTCAAATAGTTCCGATTAGATAGAAGTGCAAAACTTTTAGTGTGCCCCATGTATTCACGGCGCTTTTGACTTTTTGGTCGTGAAAAAACTATAACTAATAAGCGATCTTGCTCTTGAATATTATATTACATACGATTAGACGAATAATTTATGGATTAATCGCTGCAGTGAACTTCGTTCGGTTTTTGTTCAGGATAGCTTCGTCAAACACATTTTGATTTGTTTCGCAACTTGTGACATCACCCAAGGCGCCATGACAGATTGGAGCGTTTTCGTTACCAATTTAAATATTTTTTTTAGATCGCAAAATAAACTATGTAAATGATGGTTTTAAATCAATTTTAGTGACTATATAATTTCAAAACTACAGATTTAATCAATTTTTGAAATTTGGGACACAAGCCTATTGACGGGATTTAATATTACGTGCATAAGACATTACACATTCCGCAAATCTCTCACTCTGGACCACTTCAGGAACTGCACCGCACACATAATGTGTGCATAATGGCACTGCGAAAGGAAAAAAAACATGAAATGCTTACCAATCGAATTAGATATTTTCCTGCAGGCGCTGATACTGAACCACTTCTTTTTGATAGCATAATCAGATATGTAACCGAAGGGGAACCCGAGTACATACATCGCCAAGTATGGGAGCGCAGACATAACGCCATTCTGTTAGTATGCAAACATAGGAATTGTGCTAAGTTTAACTTACTGAAACACTTAAACCTGATACTCCGACACCATACACTGCGATATCAGAGCAGTTCATGTTGAAGTTAGTTAAAATAGATAAATCAATATTTCATACCGCCTTAATGTCAACTTCTAAAATTTGTTTCATGTAGGAAGGCATCTCAGTCATCAAAGTCCAAAAACCCCAGTTTTGACCACACTGCGCTATTATCAGAGCAAATAACGGTAGTGATGTCCATAATGATTTCCAAGGAGTTTTTAGATTCTGAAATATTACAAAATATTACAAAGCACCATCTGTATTCTACGTCAATTTATAAATTCATCAAATATTCTAATAAATTAATATGGTAAAGAAACCAAGCAATGATTTTAGATATAAATGTTAGAAAAAAGTACCTTTTGTTCACCAACTTGTCCTAGTGAATTTTGAATATAAAGTTTTTCATTATCTTTTATCATTTTCGAAACCTGCGGAGAATCAGCACCAAATATGACGTAGGCAATCGTCCAAATGGCACCAAGAGCTCCATTCACATAGAAAATGGAAGGCCATCCCCAATAGTCGGCCAAAAAGCCCGACATAAGGAGTTGGATAGCAGTGCCCAGCTGTGCCCCTAAAATTTTGTAACTCCTTAAGTAAAACTTTATCAGAAACTAAGCATACATAGGTCAAGTTTACAAACATAATATAATATCAATAAAAATATTTCAGTCCTACTAATACTATAATTATAAAAATTACCCGAATAAACGAAAGTATTCAAACGACTCCTTTCTTCCAAGGGAATCCATTTCCCTATTAGATTGTGCATTGAAGGATACAAAAACCCTTGAGTTATTCCCTGAAGGACGCGACAAGCACATACAGTTTGCCAACCTCCCTGAAAAGTATAAAACAGAACAAAAGATAACCCATAATCCTCCTTTTGTTTGCTAATGAAACCTGACAATTATTAGCAGTTAACATTATAATTAAAATTACTCACATAATATGCAGCCAAAGGTATCAATAACGAGATTGCAGCGTTAGAGGCAACAACTATAGTTACTAGAATGCTACCTCCAAATCTTGCGGCCATCTCCCCAGCAGGAATCTGCAGGACTACGTAACCCCAAAAGAAAGAAGAAAGGATCACGCTCTGCCTCTGCATGCTCCAGTCGAAGGTCTACATAAAAAGCCAAAAAATTACTGATTCTCAGCATCATACTGATTTTATAGTATACTTCTCAAAGTCAGGGTAATTTGATAAACTAAAGCTGGCAACACTGTAACTAACAGCTGATTTTTGTAGCTCTTGCGAATTAATATTAAATTATTCAATATTTTAGTAAATTTAATGTAATAATTAATAATTTTAAAGTAAATTCAATTAATTAGTGCACAAACTCGTGGAAGTATTGTGAAATTTGTCAATAACATGATCGGTTTTTGCCGAACTGTCAGTGCATGTAATCGCTGGTTCTTTTGAATATTTCGTGGAATATTCTTAGTGAATGGTATACTGGTGAGTTTGATTACCTTTTGTTCACGTGTTTATATGTTACAGTATATTCCACGTTGCTAACAGGCAGGTATTTAATACAAATTCCTAGGTTTATATCGCATTGACATACCGGTGAATTCCAACCTACCTACTACTTAGGTATAAATAGTCTGCTAGGATTCTACAAAGTAAACCTTTAATTTGTATACTTGAATAGATTATTTCTTTAGTTAGTCAGTTGGTTTTGTTGCTCTGCATTGTGGCTAGGTGTTCATTATCTTCTCAATTATACCCTACTAAGCCAATATGTCTACATCCACTCGATCTGCCACCGCACGTCAATTGCAAATACAGTTGAAAGAAGCCCTATTACAACTCAAAGTAGAGAAGAAAGAAAACCAGCAACTGATAACGGAAAGGGAAGATAATGAACGTGAATATGACTTAATGCGCGTTAGAAATTCTAGCTTAGAGCAACAGCTGTCTAAAAGTCAGGTAAATTGTGATGGGTTGACCGAGCAACTTAACCAGCTTAGATTGGAAATGGAATCGTTCCGCCAATGTAGTGATATGTTTGAGTAAATCCTCAGACGTAACACACAATTAGAAGATGAGCTGGGGGAGACACACAGGCTTATTACTACCTATGAACAGGATGCCAAGTCGCACCAATTAACAGAGGTGTCCAACCTCTACACAGAACTTATTGAAAGTAGCTGTGTGCCTGCCTCAACTAATTTATCAGTCATAGATCTCACAAATGATAGTAGGTGCTTAAATACTCCTAAACCAATGATTAGTCATAACAAAATCAAATGCCAAAGAAAAATAAACAAAAAAATTAAGAAAATTAATTTAAAAATGAAATCTTGTTTGTCTAATAATAGTAATTTAAATTTAAAACTACAGTCTGACCTGGATGTTTGTACTGGGCAGTTGGTTATATGCAGCAAGCAGTTGGCTGACAGTCAGGTGGCTCATGATGTTGTGAGGGTCACGTTAGAATCTCACATCAAGCAATTACAGGAGAATTATGATAGTTTATTCTTTAAATATGAACTACAAAGTAAACAGAATACTGAAAACATGTTGGCATTGGACAAATTGATAGACGACAGTAGACACAACCAAGAATTACTTGATTCTATAACTCAGCATTATAACTCTGAGCACATCGACCAACACCCTATCAATGACTCCGTACCAGCTCTCTCTACTTGTGACAGTATTCTGGAAACAATTTCTGATCCTACCACCAACATTGAGCCTCCTAGTAATACTATGGTTTTTTCTGATGGGGTGGGTTGTAATATGGGCTATATGTTTAATAAATACATTGAAAACTGTGTTAATTATTCCCTGCCCAATGCAACTTACACTCAGATCATAGACAAAATTGTGTCATCCAAGTAGTACCACTATTGTATTACTGGTAGGTGAAAGTAACAAAATAGGTAAGAAAGAATTAATGTACTGTATACAATGCTTAAGTAGACTAAAAGTATTTAAAATAATATTATGTGCGTTCCCATATGCGTGTTGCCAGTCCTCATCCTATAATAAAAAAATACATCTTCTGAATAATTTTATTCATACTTTGACATGTCGTCATAGTGACACTTTTATTTTTTTTTGACACTAATAATTTTATTAGTAATTATTGTTTGAAGACCAAAGATAGTATTTATCTTATGAAGTCAGACAAAAATAAAATTGCTACATTGCTAGCAAATAATATTAATTTTTGGACGAGTTTACATTGTAAACAAAGTAATAAAACAAAAGTGTATTTACCAAGGTCATGGACCAGGTTCTAGGGTTTGTGTCAAATAATAGGAAGAAGTTAATTGTGTGCGGAGACTTCAATGTAAACATCCTAAAACAGTGTAAGAAAAGTACCTCAATTTTTAAATTTATTTGGTAGTTACAATATGGAAAATATTTTCTGTGAACCGCCTAGAGTCACAGAAACAGCATCCAATTGCCGTGATAATTTTTTTACGGACTGTGAGTGCTTAAGCAAGTCTGTAATGAGCAAATTGCCATCAGATCACTGTGGTCAAATAGTATCCTTTCCCAAGAGTAATAATAGTCAGTGTAATGAGAAAATTATGTGTAGGCCCATAACCTCTAATAGAATTAAAGAATTCAAAAACTTGTTTGAGAAAAAGCTTAATTCTATAGTTTATATAGGTAATAATCCTGAGGTCCATGATAATAGTTTATTTAGTACATACATTATCTGATGCTTTTTCAGACACATTCAAACAAAAATGCCAAAATCGTAGTGATAAAACGAAATTTTGTGAGTGGGCAACAGTAGGCATTTATAAAAGTAGACGAACGCTGTTTGATCTATATGTACAAAAACGATACAGATTTGATAAAAGTTTCATTGAATATGTTAGGAATTACTCCAAAGTATTCAAAAAGTATGTAGACAGGCTAAATCCATTCACATCAAAAGGAAAATAATTGAGGCTCCTAACAAAATAAAAGAAACATGGAAAGTGAGGGATACTGTTACTAAAATTAAATTAGAAAACAAGAATATAACCTCTCCGAAAGGTATTGTAAATGCATTTGAAGATTATTTTACCAACATTCCATTTAAAGTAACTTCTTCTGTTAATTCATGTGCCCACAGTGCTGTGGCCCTTCTCGAAAGTAATATTGGTTCTTCATCTAAATTTAACTTCAAACATATAGACCCCAGTGACATCTTGAAAGCATTTAAAAATCTCAAAATTAAAAAGTCTGAAGATCACTGGGGCATATCAGTTAGCTTAATAAGTAATGTAATTGATATCATTGCACCTGACTTGGCACTAATTTTTAATGAATGTGTAGATGAAGGTATATTCCCTAACCTAATGAAAAATAGTAGACTAATACCATTATTTAAGAAGGGATCTAAGTCAGAACTTGGTAACTACCGCCCCATTTCTATTTTGCCAGCTCTGAGTAAGGTGTTTGAGAGAGTGATGCTAAATCAAATGCAAGTCCACTTCACGACCAACAATATTTTCCACAGCCAACAATTTGGCTTTACTCGCGGAAAATCTACCACCGATGCGGGAGTAACCATTGTTAGCTTGATTTACGACGCATGGGAGGGATCGCAGGATGCCATTGGGGTATTCTGCGATCTGTCTAAAGCATTTGATTGTGTTGACCATCAGACACTTTTGCTAAAGTTACGTCGGTATGGTTTTGACAAAAAATCCTTAGAACTATTAGGATCTTACCTGACAGATAGGCTGCAGACTGTTCATGTGAACAACGTTAAGTCAAACAGAACTAACGTCAAAATTGGCGTAACTCAGGGATCAATTCTAGGGCCTTTTCTCTTCTTGGTTTATGTTAATGACTTGCCTTGCATGATCGAGGCACAAGCTGGCATAGTAATGTTCGCGGATGATACATCACTTATATTCAAAGTAAATCGGCATAGTACAGATGCGAATAATGTTAATAATATTTTAAATGATATTCCAAATTGGTTTTCTACAAACAACCTATTGTTGAATGCAGAAAAGACTAAATGCGTTAAATTTACATTGCCCAATGTCAGACAAGCAAACGTCCATGTCGTGCTGGGTAGCCAAAGGTTAGAATTTGTAAATAACACTACCTTTTTAGGAATAACAATAGATTCTAAATTACAATGGGGTGACCATATCACCATTTTAGCTAATAAGCTTAGCTCTGCTGCATATGCTGTGAGACGGATTAGGCAGTTGACAGATGTAGCTACTGCTAGGCTAGTTTACTTTGGTTACTTCCATAGCTTGATGTCCTATGGAATACTACTTTGGGGAAATGCAGCAGATATAGAAACAATTTTTATATTACAAAAGAGGGCAGTCCGTGCCATTTATTGTTTAGGTAAAAGAGATTCTCTTAGGGAGCGATTTAAAGATATTAATATTTTAACTGTAGCTTCCCAATATATATTTGATAACATACTGTATGTCAGGAAAAATATATCTAGCTATACTAAAGTAAGTGACGTTACAGACAGAAATCTACGTAATAAAAATAAACTACTCCCTCCGTGTTATCGGCTTAGCAAGGTTAGTCATTCTTTCAAGGGGGAAGGTATACGCTTTTAAAATAAATTGCCTGAATCGGTCCTTTGTATGCCCGACAATAAATTTAAAAACTTTATAAAGACCACTTTATGTCAAAAAGCATATTATAAGACAGTTGATTACCTTAATGATAAAAGTGTCTGGCTTGAGCATGGTGCAGGCGCCTCCTAAAATGCCGTAATTGTAGCATATTTTGTACTTAGGCGACTATAATAATTTTTTTTGTTGTATTATACACTCTTTTTGATTTTGACACAAGACCAATGTACATTCGTCCACATTTAGCCTTAAGAAAATGTGTAAATGAGTCAATTATTTGAAAAGAGTTACCGAGAGTTTTATTGCCAGGTTCTTTCTCTCGGTTCTACTTATTGCTTTTCGAATCTGGCAGTACATGTAAATATAGAAGCAATGAAATTTTTTATTTTAAGTACTTACTGACGATTGTAAGAGCCATTTAGTGACCTATACAAATAAATAAATAAATCAAATCAAATAAAGTAATCGTTATTTGGTACGCAATGGAATACATTAGAAAACTATGTACTTGAAGCCGAGAGAGAGACCGAAACTAATGAGCCGTTGTAGGTACAGATAAAATTGGTGGTGTCCCCGTAAGCCAAAGGTCGAGATTTTGGAAAACTTGGAACATGTTCCCAGTCTGTGGCAATATCTATACTAAATTAAAGGTGGTTGTGGTAGTTTTACATTTAAAAAATTAATCACTAAGCCAATCTGCAATCTCGCATGCCATACAGTTGATGATTTACATAGCTGAATGAAAGAAAAATAATACTGCGAATGAAATATTACCAGCTACTATAAGTCCCTGTATAAAGATTTATTTTAAAATGCTTCGTAAAAGGTTATGAAATTTAGGTAATGCAGATCGATAATACAAATTTATACCGATCCCTCGGAGAATTTTTTTTATTTTTTAGCTGACCTGTAAGAATTACAGATTATTACTATCGAGTTTGAAACAGATAAGTTTTATCGAAACACGCCCAGCTATTTTTCAGTTTTTTTTTTCGCTGTAGCTATTATATTTAAGCTGTTACACAGGTTTTTATCATCAAGCGCAGAAGGTATTTCCGCCACTTTCCGCGCCAGTGGGGGGCTGATGTGTCACACTTTAATAGCCATAAGAGCCCGGACCTTTGAATGGTTAAGTAAAAAAAATATGCATGCTGTATGCCCTTAAATAAAATTATTATGAGAGCCCTCCCTAATACAATTTGCGAATATATTGCAAAGTACCGAAGCGGTATCTAAAACAATCCAGTTTTACCATCTAATGATAATAATTGTCAATGCATTGACTTTGTACTCATTATTTTATACGCTTAAAAATTTAGGAGATGGCTTCACGTAATCTTGTATTTGTATTCAATACATATAATAGATATGCAATGATAAGAAGATTATATTTCTGATCATAGTTATATGGAGCTACCTTTCTGATGTTTCGATTTCATCAACCTACGTGGTGTTAAGAAATGATCAACATAATAATATTTATTATCCTTCTACTTTCACTATTTGTTTTTACTGGGTACCCATATATTTTTTCATGATCGTCAACTAGATTTAGATGCAAACTCAAGGTGATAATATTTAATGTAAATCCATCTATAGAGATCTCTAATGGTCCATGCAATTAGAATAACCTTTAACCTATGGGGAATTCGGATCAACTTACATTATTGTTTCTAGTGTCGGTCATGGCGACGATAGCCATACTCATGTTGACTCTCATGAAGTATGCGATGTTCATAGCAAAGAACAGCAGAACCACCTGAACATGTCGGATACCCCAAAAAGATTCTGAAAAAAATGATGGACATTCCTTTAAATCAATTCAGAGTGGCAGTATAAACTGAAACACATCAAATCTATTTTAATCAGACTTTTTCAAATGTCAAAAGTTTTCATCGATCCCACACTAAGAGTTGACACTCAGTATGTAGTTCAGCATTGATAACTCGATTTTGAATCGCAAATATCTCGAAATTGTACCCAACTCTTAGGACCATTTTTGTAGATCACAATCAACAAATTTTTGTAAGCCATATATTTTTTGCAAAGCTTACCATTTAAGAGAAAGGTTCAAAAATGCGAAAATTATTAAATTAAAACTTAGTTAACGTTTTATATTTTTTATGTGCCTATAAAAAATATAAAACGTTAACTATTTAGTTAATATTCATTATAATGGTAAACCCCAAGGCTTCTACCACCCATTCTACGCTGTGTGTGTTTTGATAATTTTATTCACTATATTTATGACTTACTTGACCGGGCTAATGATACTGGGAAATGGATCTGAGGTGCTTGCTCCTCTTGCATTTATTTGTAAACAAATTTAATGTGACTACTGGTGATTAAAAACGAGTGGGCCTTGAGGTTTTATTGACCTGTCCTTATTACACTATCTTGTGATTCGGGCAGTAAAAGAAACTCATTTTTTTCCTATTCTTTTTCAAGCATGGTCATGTGACTATAAACACGTTTTGCAACTGAATTTTTAAATTTAGAGGGCTCATCCAGCGATCGGCTACCGTTGTGGGTTACTTCGTTATATCTTGACCCATGTTTGGCTTCATTTTAGCCTTCATGTTGTCAGAGGATCGTTCAGTGACAATTTCAAGATACTGATTGTGCTAGTACCTACTATCTCCCCTGTAGGATTTACATTTCAAGTTTCAAGTATTGGTGCAACTCGTCAGTTTTGGTGAATCCATAAACTTGACGTTTACAAGAGCTAAACGATAAAATTATTTTTAAATGTGATTATAATACGAGTACCTATATATTGATAAATTGTTATACTCGGAATGTATTCCAAATTTTGTGGTAGGTAGTTTATTACTTAGCATAAATGACAGATGTACCCGTAAATAGTTGTCGAAATTGTGAACATTCATAAAATTATTATAAACATAGTCAACAATATAGACTTTAGTTATACAGACATGAATATAGCGTGTCTCATCAACTGATCAGATAATATATGCTTCGTGTGGAATATTATTATTTTCTCGCTAATAGTTGCTAACCCATAAAGGTGTTAGAGATTCTTTGAAATAAATTCATGAGGGCTATAATTTAATGAACTTTGAAAGAAATCTATAACAGCTTAAATAACTCTGTTAGTTCAGGAGTTATTGAGGCCCAAGGGGGACTTCGAAGAGGCGGTGCACTTGCCAACTTGGGCATCTCACAGGTTGCTGAACGCATTAAAGCGCTGGGATTGCGGGTGGCTCTCGTGAAGACGGAGGCTCTTTTATTTTACGAAGCTCGTCGCGGTCCACCCAGCGGCGCCAGTCTGGAGGTACGCTCGGTCCTCGTACCGAACCGGTCCCAGATGAATATATGGGCGTATTGTTAGATGGGAGGCGGCGCTTCGACGAGCACTTCATCCAGCTTGCACCGAGGCTCGTCAGCGCTGCGTCTGCCCTAGGTCATGCCAAACCTGGGAGGACCCAGCGTTGCTTGTCGTCAGCTGTACGCGGGGATTATCCGATCAATGGCCCTATACGGTGCACCGGTGTCAGCAGCTTGACCGCCCAAAATAGGGCTCGTCTTTCTGCGCCCTCAGAGGGCCCTCACCACCCACGAAGGGGTGACGTCTATGTGTGTCTCGACGTCACCCGTACAGAGTTTTTTTAGAGAGGTATGTATTTAGAGAGGGTGCCCCATCACACCAGGGGCAGGTGCAGGGGGACCGCTGAAGAAGTAGCAAAATTGTTCCCGGTTCCCCTGAACAGGCGCAGAGCAGTGTACGCAGGGGTTTTAGTGTGTCCAAACCATACATCTCCGCACCTTGCGGTATTCGTTAGGAATCATCCCTTGTGTTAGCAAAAAAAAAAAAGGTTTTATAGATGCCAGTATGGCTGACTACGGAATCTAATTCTATGCGTTGTCTAACATGTACTCGACCGATTTTTTGTCTTTTGTAACCGTCACAAAATAGTAAAATAATTGTTTTAACCGACTTCAAAAAGGAGGACGTTCTCAGTTAGACTGTATTTTTTATGTTTGTTACCTCATAACATAACTTTCGAATGGGTGAACCGATTTTGATGATCATTTCTTATTTTGTAAGCAAGTGCTTTGCGTGTGGTCTCATTTCAATTTGGTCTAAGTCTAAGTCAAGTTTCTCAATTGGTTTCTATAAAACTGTCGTTTCTATAAAACTGTTTCTATAAAACGTCATCACTTTCAGCCACCTTCAATTTCTCGATAAACACATTGAAGAAGGTCAAGGATAAACTAAAAGTGAACAAACTGACGACAAGAATACATCAAACGTATACTCATATTCTACAAGCACATAACTACACAATCAATAAACAGTAATTAATGATTCAATACTCGTACATTTTTTGACGCTGCGGCTATCATCCAATGGTGGGCGTCCCATGCTCGGGACATGAGGATAACCCCAGGGCGCTGGCGGACTTTGGCAACTTATGCGGCTGTCGGGTTTTATCCTGCGTCGGTGAGTGAGTCTAGAGTCTAGACCGCTTCCTTCGCGAGTGTAACCTTAAAACATCGCAGGACGCGCTAGTTATGTATAGAGCCCTATTGACATACCAGTTCTTACATAAATTATTGTATTTCACTTGTACTTAACTTAAAATGCATCTATTAACATGTGTTTCTAATAATAGTTTGTATACACGATTGTAAAATAGCTGTTGTTATCCTACATAAAATAAATAACTTTGTACAATTTATGTTAAGTACAAACTTTGTCAATGTGTCAAATATGAATTTTGACTGCCTCGGTGGCTCAGTGGTATGAGTATGCGACTGCCGCCCCTGAGGTCCCAGGTTCGATTCCGGGTCGAATCAAATTATTTGTGTGATCCACAAATGTTTGTTTCGGAGTTTGGGTATTTTCTATGTATAATATGTATGTATTTAGAAATATATAAGTATGTTTATCAGTTGTCTAGATTCCATAACACAAGCTTATATTAGCTTAATTTGGGCTAGATGACGTTGTGTGAAAATGTCCAAAAATATTTATTTATATTATTTATTTATTTATTTATATTTATGAAGCTATTAAATTGTTCTTCTAATTTATTATTATCGAGGGTGACCTTTTTGTTATTTCACACCCTCTCTCACTGTATGCTGTGTTAGCATTTGACTAGTATATTATAAGATCCACAAAACTTAGAATTAAGTTATTACTGTTACCTTTAAATAAAGTTTTATTTAAAAACTTAGTTGGCGTTAACTTAGTTCGCGTGGCCACATGACAAACGTACGTTAAAATTGATGTGATGTACATGCACAACATAGCCTTATACTCAGGGATAATGTAGCATTATGTGGGGGAATTTTTGACTTTACTTGATAGAAAAATAATAATGTTCTATGTTTGTATGTATATTACCTACGTAATTAGAGTTTCTAAGTGTCGGTAAAGCACCAGTTAGCTAGTCGAGTAAGCTATACCCTGTGGTATAGAGAATAGTACTTACATACAGAACTTGCACTCCGACGTTAATTAAAGCACATTCTTTTGTTTACAGAGAACATAATTCGAACGTTAGGGTTGTCCAGTAAAGTAAAATATTTACCAGCATAATTTGATCAATAAATATGACGGTAATGCCTCAATATCAACTTTATGGTCAATGCCGTGTCACAAACAAGAGACAACCCTTACTGACTTACAACTTCGAGTTGTAGCTGATGTCACGTATTTTTTGCGATTGTTAGGCGAGTGACATAGGCCTGGTTATACCTTATAACTTTGCAATGCGTTAACTAATTAATTACTATTTGCCACGAGCCCCTTCGTTAGTTGATACACAATAATATTAAATGTATGAGTTTATAAAACTTACTGGGTTTTAATGATTTGGCATCATTTACAACTTCTAAATCTTCCATTATTTTAATTAAAGAAGAACACAACACTTGTATTAATAAAATGGCTTATACACGTTTCATAGATCAATTTATTTAAATATTATTTTAAAAAATAAAACACATGTACGTGACGCGGAGAATATAATCAGCTCGTCAATAAACGTCCATATGTCTTGAAACAATGTAAAGATCAAGTACAATATTTACTACATGCACAAAATAAAGATAGTCTAAATGGCTCAAAAAAGACAATGCTTGCAATAAAATGCTTGCGTTACGAGAATAACAAATTTTCGTCTTTCAGATAAAAAAATGGAGAACTAAAAATATAGGTAGATTAAAGTTATTAAAGTGTGTGAAATAAATATGTCTAGGTATTTTCTTTAACCTCTGGGTACAGTCTTAGAAGTACGAGTATAACCCCAAGGCACCAGAGCATTAACCCCAGGAAAGTGGTGGATAGACCACAGGGACCCCAAGATCTTGATCTTGAGTAAGCTATCTTCCTATAATTTATAAAAACATCATCAATTACATAATCAGATGTAGAAGAACTAAATTAGTGAAACTAAATAACGCAAGAGGCTTTAAGGCCTTAGAGATTATAATATTTAGTTTGTTATAATTGTAGCTATAGTTACCAAATATTGACCCTAAATACGAGCAATCAGAAATCATGATTATGTCAACAAATAGTATAGCAGATAAGTATTGTAGATAAGTGATTAAACAGAATGATGATAATACATTAGTAATGATTGACAGTTTGGTAGCACTTGAATGATAGCTATAGAAATGAAAATTTACACGTTAAATTTTAAAATTTCAACCTAGTTGAAATATTAGATAAACTTAACTAAGGTGACTGGCAATGGGCCAAGGTTGACATAGAAGGCTTTCTACGTGGACTATTACATTGTAAGTAAACATTAACCAATGAAAAGTTGCCAAAAGTTGAGCATTTTTTTTTTTATTTAAACTTTGTGAAAGTCTTGAATACTCTGTAGATACCGGTTGTATTTGAAAGCAGTCATATTTTCTAAATATTTATATAATTGCAAAAAAACCGGATTTATCTGAATATTTCTCTTACAAGGAGATCGCTTTTACCATGAATTACTAAAAGCGTAGTATAAAGGTGCCAAGTTTCGTGGAGAACGGTTAAACAAGTGGCAGTTAGTCTGGAACACACGACAGACAGATGAAAGCCAAATTCTCCAGTCTCGAAATGTAAACTTCGCTTGCTTCATTCAAGTACATTCGCTTACTTCATACAAACGAAAGGTCTGATCTACTTTTAACTCGAAGAATAGGGAGCCATTATGTCAGTAGTGTGGTGATGGTATACGATCAAACTCCAGCCATCAAACTCTTGAAAGTTATCTTCATTATCCATCTCACCTCCTAAATTACTTGCTTAACTGTGAGTACCGTTAAAAGTTACATAATATGTAGACATCATAGAAACCATCATAACGAAATTTATCTCCACGAAGAGTTATAAGTTGTTACTAGCTGTTGCCCGCAGCTCCGCCTGCGTGTTACTTTAGATCTACATAACTTTTTATTTATGAAGTGATTTAAACTAAACCGCAAATTCAAATCAAAAAATCAAATCGTTTCTGAGATTAGCGTGTTCAAACATTCAGACACATAGACAAAAGTTCTAAAAACCATTGTTTTGGGTTTTATTGCGTTCATAAAGCCTCCCCACACCAGTTTATCTATTATATCTTCTATTATACAATAAAAATTCATCTTAAGATACGAAAATATGAAATATTATTTATTATCTACGTCGTGTGTCTTTTGAATTGTATGGCGAGCGATATTGTATCTTAAGTTAAAATATTATAGTATCTTAGCTGTGTGCAGCGCCCCTTAGTGAACTCCACTGCGGGTGACGTAACCCGTACTGAAGAGCTCTTCAATCTGATCCCACCCTCTTCCTGCCGATCCCCAAACAACAAGTGAACAACGCAGAGATGTTACTCCCACACAGTGGATAGCATGTTCGCGAGAACCGAACGTTTTAAACGTTCGTTTCTCTGCCGAACGATAGTGGCCTGGAACGCCCTGCCTGTGCACGTGTTTCTTCCCACACATAACGCTGGGTTCTTTAAGCGGAGCGTGAAGAGGCACATCAGTAGGTCGTCAAGTTGAGGGCCACTCTCTATAGTATTGTGTGCTGTGAGAGTGGCCCACAATCGCTAGACGTCGTCACGACTTACCACCAGGCGGGCGGCGTCAATTTGGCGAAACCAATATAAAAAGAAAAAAAACCTACGACAAACTTATTATTTGCGGTTGGTACAGTACTCGGGTCTAGGGATCGAACCACAAAATGAAGTTTGATTTTTAGTGCATATACTTTTCCGGGATAAAAAGAACCCAGCGTGGTGCCCAGGATATTAAAGAACAATTATACCAAGTTTCATCGTAATCGAACCCGTAGTTTTTGCGTGATGCCTGAACAAACAGACAGACAGACAAACATTTTTTAATCACATTTTTGGGTTCGGTGTCGGTCTAGTAACACCCCCTGCCATTTTTTATTTTTGATATATTCAATGTACAGAATTTTCACTTCTACAGATTTATTATAAGTATAGATAAGGACTCAGTTACAGACAGATATTGAATTAGTGCTCTAGTTTCACAACCTCAATTTCCGAACTAGGGAGCCAGGCTTTCTGCCACCCGTCGGAGACCGAAATATAGGGACGAGCCAACTACCTGTCTGTGTTTCCCTGTTCCCATGTTTGTATAATCCTGTGTAATGTGTAACCTTGTCATGTACCCTCATGTAAATAATTGTACAGCGCATCTGACAATTAGGGAACCTGTACGGAGATTTACATATGCGGACTCCGGCAAGCGGTTCCGAGTCGGAATCTAATCCGTTGCTTGTGTCCTTCCAGAACTACCTTGGGGCTTAGTATAAGCCCATTATTTGAAACGACTACGCGAGTTTGATGATCGACCAGACGCTGCCGCCGACGCTTC
Source organism: Nudaria mundana (assembly GCA_963556515.1). Classification (NCBI taxonomy): domain Eukaryota; kingdom Metazoa; phylum Arthropoda; class Insecta; order Lepidoptera; family Erebidae; genus Nudaria; species Nudaria mundana. The sequence goes on from OY748296.1 coordinate 21,845,990, forward strand.
TGTGGCAATCGACCCGGAGCGACTCGTCTACGGGAGCATATAATTGGAGGACGAAAACGGATCCTACCGGCTGAACGCCGTCGCCTGTGGACCCCAAGTTAAATGCACCTGGCACTTCCGCAAACAGTCTGTGAACTTATATCTTCGACACACTCATAATTTAATTTAATTGTATAGAAAACCTCGGTTCCTGCCATTAAAGAAACGTTAACTGTTTTAACGTCGTTTTATTTAACTTCTATGCAGGGTCCGTATCAGAATACGCAAAGATTTGTACTGAACTAAAATTTACAACTTTTGAATATTCTTACATTTTTAATTTCTGAAATACTTTTGCAATATGAATAGCAATAAGTATAGTCCGGCAGAGAGCAACGACGATCGTGTAGCACTATGGTGGCTGGGCTTTAACCAGCGACTGTTCTCTTCCCAAAAATAACGTTCTACCCACCAACCAAGACATAACCAGGTTGCATGACCTCTATTATTGTTATTACCATCATTATTGTATAAGTGTGCGACTTACTGCGCTAGGGAACTGACTTAGTGTCGCTTCAGAGCGCCATCTATCAGCCGTTAGGGAACTAACCGCTCTGGTACTCCTACTTTTATTTTTTTAACCATTACTTTAAAAATTCTACGATTGTTCGATAAAAACTCTTTTACTCAGTTGTTCATTCGATCAGTAGTAGAACTTCCTTATGTTTTATCGGTCACACGTCAAATGATCAAATGAATTTCGGTCACCAGTGGTAAACCCATAAATAACAGTCGCTTGTGAAATAGCGTAATATAAGTCTGCGTAAGAACGTCCCGTTTTTGGGATTCCAGGGAGATGAAAAATTTCTTTACTGATATTAAATAATATTAAAATACATTGGTAAATTAAAAATAAATTATGTTTATTATAATAATTAAGACTACTAAAGGTGTCTGTGTAAAATGTAAGATAAACTCTTAAACTACTGCTATAATATTTGAGTATTATACAAATATTAGACTTTATATAACTTTCTCTGTTTTTTCCGGAGTATCTGCAACAATGAGAAAGTAAATTAAACTCAGTGTATATACACAATGACATAACTTTAGCCAAATCCGTGCAACAATTAAAGCTTAAAAATAAAAAAAAATTGGCTATATCTGCCTACCACACTGGGAAAGTCGTGTAGTATAGGTTACAAGAACTACTTGTATATTGGTAGCATGGTCAGATACTGATATTTATCAGTTTTCTAGATCTCATACTCAATTTTCACTACATGATGATGTGAGGATGTCCAAAGAAAGTATTTACCTTCATTCGTCTCTTTGGGCTCGTTCCACGATTGTCTCTCACTTGTACCAAATACTATGAAAAATAAGTTCGCAGCAATATAAACTGCTGATGACACGAAGAATACTTGACGCCATTGGCTAGGGTTTGACTAGAAATACCAAAAGTTAGCATTATTTATGACATTATAACTATCAGGTATCTTTTAAATAAATAACACACTAGACCAGATCCAATTTGGCATTCTACCAAGCAAACAAACCACAGCAGAGGTTGTTGCTTCCTGATTTATACGAGAAAGGCAATAATAAATTACCACTGCGGCAACGATCAATTATCAATTGTATCAGAAGTATCAACTTAGATAATTATATAAATTCAAATTTCACGTCTCCGCTAGACCTCGGCCGTCGTCGGCGACATCACCGCGCGGCTTGCGCATACGACGCGCGAGACACAAGTCGTACGATCTCGATGCAAGGCACACGCTCGTTTTGATATACAAAATATTAACGTCATATACAATAAGAATTACAATTACAAAAGGTATACATAATTATATACTAAAAATATTTACATTACAAAATCCTCCGCGTCATTGCCATTGACGTCTTATTGTACGTCAAGATTTATTAATATACCAGTTTTACAGTCCACTGCATTTCAGTTTATTACAAGCTTCACTTCCCCCGAAGAGGCCACACAGGTGGCCGAAGTCCGCGGGCGCCACTGGAAATACCTTCTGGTGCATACCAGAGACGCCCGGCAATGGACGTAATAGCGGAAGCGTTTGCGCGGGCTTAAAAAAAAGCCGAGCATCTCGTAGGAACTACTAATTAAAAATTTTAAGAATAGTTTAAGCAAACTCATTGCTTTGAAATACAGAAATATAATTGTTTTAACTTACTTCATCTTGAAGAATAAGTCCAGCAAAAAGAGGTGATATGATGCCAATAATATTTGCGAAAAAATTGGTGATACCCATCATGGTGCCAGCGAAATTTGGTGCCATGTCAATGTGGACAATCTGTTAACGCAAAACGGGGTCTAAGTATAAACAAGTTTCAACAGTATTTAAATAGGTTTCTTTTTTTTTTTTTTACAATATATTCTTAAACTTATGAAAAATTGTGGCTTTTGAACGGTGGCATTTATTTTAATAGTTTGTAATGAAGACACGAATAATATCTATACTTATAATAAATCTGAAGAAGTGAAAATTCTGTACATTGAAAATATCAAAAAAATAAATGGCAGGGGGAGTTACTGGACCGACACCGAACCCAAAAATGTGATAAAAAAATTTTTTCTGTCTGTCTGTCTGTTTGTTCAGGCATCACGCAAAAACTACCGGTCCGATTACGATGAAACTTGGTATAATTATTCTTTAATATCCTGGGCACCACACTGGGTACTTTTTATCCCGGAAAAGTGTATACAATAAAAAACAAACTAAATTTTGCGGTTCGATCCCTAGACCCGATTACTGTACTAACCGCAAATAATAAGTTTGTCGTAGGTTTTTTTTTATATTGGGTTTGCCAAATTGACGCCGTCTGCCTGGTGGTAAGTCGTGACGACGTCTAGCGATTGGGGATTTCATATTTTCGTATCTTAAGATGAATTTTTATGGTATAATAGAGAATATAATAGAATATGTAATAGAGAAACTGTTGTAGGGGGGCTTTATAAACGCAATAAAACCCAAAACAATGGATTTTAGAACTTATCTGTTGTCTGAATGTTTGAACACGCTAATATCAGAAATGGCTTAACCGATTAAAATTTTTGATTTGAATTTGTGGTTTGGTTTTCAATCGGTTCATAAATAAAAAAGTTATGTAGATCTAAAGTAACACGCAGGCGGAGCTGCGGGCAACAGCTAGTATAAAATAAAAGTGTAATAAATTGGTGACAATGTGGTCGTCTGGGACCACGAATAACTGGGACCGCGGTGCCAGTCGCCGGATTGTATATTTTTTTCGTCAAGCGAGTGGGACCACTAGTATTATGAACCCCATACCCATTGTGTCAGTCTATTCTTAATACGGTTAGCAGAAAAGTATATTCTTTGTTATTAAATAGTCATCTATTTTCTATCTATCTATCTTCTTCTCTTCATCATCATAATCATATTATCATAATCAAGCACAGTACGAGTGTAAAAGATAGTCATCCGTTGTGTATGTATGCTTAGTTCTTTAAAACTACGCAACGGAATTCGATGCGATTTTCGGATAGTTCTCGAGGAAGGTTTTTGTTTACATAATCTATCAAACGGGCGAAGCCGCGGGCATCCACTAGTCTATAAATAAAAATGAAACGCTGTTCGTTTGTCTCGCTAAGACTTGGAAATGGCTGTAGCGATTTAGCTAATTTTGATCTTAAGATATTTGTTGAAGTTCAGGAAAGGTTTAAAATAATGGTTTTTATTTGAGAATCGCTGGGATATCTAGTTAAATGATATTATACATAGTAGACGTAAGTCCGTCAGCTAAGGTATAGTTAGTTTGGGTAAGTGGTAAGCCACAAGGTTATGTTTTCTTTGTTTTCGTTTACAGTATGTCTTCTAACCTAACGGGTTTATAGATTTACATCAATGAGGTCTCAAGTTATGGATGTTATCCACTGGAAATTGAATAATAAACAAGAATTAAACAGTGAATTTACTTAAATTTTACTATAATTTATATAATTTTGATGAATTTTTAACAAGCACCCAACCTGATTCCTGTAAATTTAGATTGGACCAAATTTCGAGGTTTACCGTGTACCCATCCGATAAAAAAATAATGATCAAAATCTGTACCCTATACTCTGTAAAAAGTTCTGCGTTGTTATATGTAAAAAAAACACGCTTTTATAGAGAATCCAACTAAAAAGTAGAAAATAAATTTTAATAAGTTTGTATTAAGAATAGTGTAAATAAGAAATAAATGTATATTATATATAATTCTTCTACATATATATCTGACAATAAAATATTTATAATTATTGACACTATGCACCTCATTTTCAATCGAATTATTGCATTGTCATCGGTCTTTGACAGGTGTGCAAAGTTTGAATTAAATCTGATCGTTCAAAGTAGGGCAAAATCGTACCCAAAAGAGTCGGCTACAAACAAACATACATTTTTTTTTTTTATTTTCAATCGAATTATTGCATTGTCATCGGTCTTTGACAGGTGTACAAAGTTTGAATTAAATCTGATCGTTTAAAGTAGGGCCAAATCGAACCCAAAAGAGTCGGTTACAAACAAACATACATTTTTTTTAAAATTTTCAATCGAATTATTGCATTGTCATCGGTCTTTGACAGGTGTACAAAGTTTGAATTAAATCTGATCGTTTAAAGTAGGGCAAAATCGAACCCAAAAGAGTCGGTTACAAACAAACAAGCAAACATACAAGTGAAGCTAATAAAAGCGTAATAAAAAATAAACACATCTAACTGAAAAACCGCCTGCGTCTTTCGTCTGTTGAAAACCCTAAGTTATAATAGTTTGGGGCGGGGCCCCAAGAGATTAGACTACGTCCTCGCCGTCCGCCCTGGACCCCAACTTGACCACGGTAACGCAGTGGCAAGTTGGGTGACCGAACGTCGAAATCGAAACTTGAGTGGCCAACACAGAAGAAATTTTGCTTACTATGAAGCCTGAAGAGACCCCCGGTCCTGACACTGCCCTTCCCCGGGCAGTCTCAGCCGACGACATATTGCGCGAACAACGGACTTCGATGCCTATTGATTTGGGGGCTCGCGTCGCGCCGCCTAGTTGCAGCGCGACGTCGACGCCCCATGGAAAAGTTGCTGCTGGGACTGACGATGGGTCAGCTCCCAGTAGCGTGAAGAGTAAGGGCCGTTCTGCCTCGCAGAAGAGGACCCTCGAGAAGGAGGGACCGCCACGCGACCGGAGCACTAGTTGCTCTGGATGGGGGTCCCTCCTCTCCAGCGATTCGGAGGAGGAGGTGCCGGTAAAGACGGTGCGCACGCGTCTCGGCGCCTACCGTATGCGCCCGCCAACACCACCCCCGTCATCTGTCCCGTCCCTGCGCAGTCGCAGGGATATCGGTGTGCCGCCCGCGCGGGAGATAATGAGTATCTTCTCCCGCATGAACGCGGCCATGCGGGGGAGTAAAAATATGTCGGGGAGGAAGAAGATTGTGGCTTCACTGGTGGATGAAGCCCAATCCTCCCTCGACAAGCTCCTCGAGCGGAGCGTCACAGAGGAGGAGGCGAAGCTCCGCAAGCAGGTTGCGAGCCTGGAGGTGGAGCTCACTGCCTCCCGAAAGGAGATGGAAGATCTCCGTCGGGAGGTCGCTGAGTTGACCAAAGCGGTCAAGGCACCTCCAGGTCCCATGCTACCTCCTCCTCTGACGGCTGGACCAGCGCCGAAGACGGCGCCTAGGACCGCGCCCACCATGGCGCCCGGCTCGCCGCCGAAGCCTGTACCGACTACGGTGCAGGTCCTGACGGCGATCGAGAGGCGCCTCGCGGTCCTGGAGGACCGGGCGTACCGCCCTCCGCTAACGCGCCCCGCGTTTTCATACGCGGCGGCTGTTGGCGGTGCTCCCGCTCCCGGTCCTAGCGGCACACCTGCTGTCCGCCGCCCCGCTCCGCCCCCGTCCGCTTCGGTGAGCCGGATACCGGCCGAGACCGCGGCCCAGGCGCGGAAGGCCAAGGGGCGCGGCAAGAAGAGTGGCACCCCTGCCGCCTCCTCTTCCTCTATCGTCGCTCCCGCTGCTTCCTTACACCCCTCCAGACGGGAGGGATGGGAAGTAGTGGGAGCCAAGAAGAGGAAGACGAAGGCCGCAAAGAAAGCGGCCAAAGCCGCCGCGGCGAAGGCGCCGAAGAGGCCCCGCCCTCCTCGCTCCACCGCCGTCGTCCTGACGGTGACGACGGTAGGTGTGGAGAAGGGGGTGGGGTACGCCGACGTACTGAGGACCGTGAAGTCCTCAGTCAACCTCTCGGCCCTCGATATACAGGGGGGGCTCCGGTGCAAGAAGACACGCACCGGGGCTCGCCTCCTCGAGGTCTCCGGCGCCTCCAGCGGCCCTAAAGCTGACGCCCTAGCGGCTCAGCTTAGGGACGCGCTGGACCAAGAAGCCGTCCGCGTCACCAGGCCCACCAAATGCGCCGCATTGCGCATCACGGGTCTGGATGACGCGGCCACGACGGAGGAAGTTGTCTCCGCCGTCGTGGAGGCGGGCGGCTGCCCCCGTGACCAGGTGAAGGCTGGAGATATCTCCTTCGGCTCCACTGGTCACGGGATGACAGTCGTCCAGTGCCCCGTCGCGGCGGCACTGAAAGTGGCGGACGGACGAAGCCTCCTCGTAGGGGGCTTCCTAAAGGCGCAGGTGCACCTCCTTCGTGCCCGGGAAACCAGATGTTTCCGGTGCATGGTGGTGGGGCACTTAGGAGTGCAGTGTACAGCGGAAGTCACCGTGGGCGATCGGTGCTTCCGCTGCAGCCGGCCCGGTCACAAGGCAAGTGCCTGTGACGCCCCGCCTCGCTGCTTTAGATGCGAGGCGGAGGGCAAAACCGCGGATCACCGGGTCGGCAGCACAACCTGCGCCGCCTCGAGGCCAAAACCTCGTCCGTCCGCTGAGAGCGGTGGGGGTGCCGCCCTTGCGCGGCCAGTTGTTTCGCGGCGGGATGCGGTTATGGACGTCAATTAATGTCTGACGCCCGTATCCGTATCCTGCAAGTGAATTTGAACCACTGCCGTGCTGCTCAGGATCTTCTGTACCAGAGCATCCGGCAGTGGTCCATAAACTTGGCCGTGGTCGCCGAGCCGTACTACGTCCACCCGGGAAGCCCGGTGGACGAGGACGGCTCGGCCTGTTGTATCTTTGGGGGGTCCGCCGCAGACAACTCGCGCCTTGCGATCATTGCAAGGGGCCGCGGGTGTGTTGCGGCGGATTATGATGGGTTGGCAGTCGTGGCCACCTACATCTCGCCGAACATTGACGAGTCTCAGTTTGAGCTATGGCTCACTGAGCTCGACGTCGTCTTCGCTGCGTGCCGTCCTCGCCCTGTCCTGCTCCTGGGAGACTTCAACGCCTGGAGTGAGGCGTGGGGCTCCCGGGAAACCAGGGACAAGGGGAGGCTTCTTGAGGACTGGACCAGAACACGTGGTCTGGAGGTCCTCAACCGGGGGAATGTCGCCACCTTTTGGCGGCGGGGGGGGGAATCGATCGTGGACGTAACGTTCGCATCCCCTGACCTCGCCGCCCGTATTACAGGCTGGCGCGTGGAGGAGGGTGAGGAGACGCACTCGGATCATCGGTACATCCGGTTCGATGTCGTCCCCCCACCTGACCTCCCACAGCCGGTGGCAAATCCCCCGGATCCGCGTTGGGCACTTCACCATCTGGATCGGGAGGCTCTCCTGGAGGCATCCATCGTGCAGGCCTGGATTCCGGCACCGGACCGGCCTGCCGATGTGGATGCCGAGGCGGAGTGGTTCAGGAGAGCCATGTCGCAAATCTGTGATGCGGCGATGCCTAGGGTTACACCCAGACCGGCCAGGAAGCAGGTGTACTGGTGGTCGCCGGAGATTGCAGAGCTGCGCGCAGCATGCATCTCCGCCCGCCGCCGGTACACCAGGTTTCGCCGGAGGCGTCGCCGCCCAGACGACGCGGCAGCCCGAGAGGCGGAGCTTTTTCAGGCATACAGGGAGGCTAAAGGTAATCTCCAGGAGACGATAAAGCGGGCCAAGACGGCGGCCCGCGAGGAGCTCCTGGAGACCCTGCAGCAGAACCCATGGGGGCGCCCGTACCTACAGGTCAGGGAGAAACTCCGACCTAGGGCGCCCCCACTGACCCAGAGTCTCCAGCCGCAGCAGCTGGAGCGGGTCATGGGCTCCCTGTTTCCGACGAGCGCGGAGGAGCACGTCCCTCCGCGCATGGCTCCGTCTCTGCCCGACGCGGATAGCACCAGCGAAGACGACGTACCCGAAGTCAGGGTGGGGGAGCTAGGTGCGGCAGTACTCCGGCTTAAACGCCGGAAAATCACTGCCCCCGGACCCGACGGCATTCCTGGCCGTGCATGGGTCCTGGCCCTCGAAGAACTCGGGCCTCGACTGATGGGGCTCTTTAGCGCATGCCTCGAAAGGGGCCAGTTTCCCAAGGTGTGGAGGACGGGGAAACTGGTCCTGATCCGTAAGGCGGGGCGGCCGGTGGACTCACCGTCCGGATACCGGCCGATCGTGTTGCTCGACGAGGTGTGTAAGCTCTTTGAGCGAATTATCGCGGAACGCCTCGTCGAGCATCTCACGAGTGTGGGGCCAGACCTGGCGGATAACCAGTTCGGTTTCCGTCGGGGACGCTCCACCGTGAGCGCGATCATGCGCGTGAAGAGCCTGACGGAGGAAGCAGTCTCGCAGGGCAAGGTGGTGGTGGCGGTGTCTCTTGACATCGCCAACGCGTTCAACACCTTGCCATGGAGCTGCGTTAGGGAGGCGCTCGTGTATCACGAAACGCCTCTCTACCTCCGTCGTATTGTCGGGGCCTATCTCTCGGAGAGGGCCATAGCTTTCCCCAGCTGGCTCGGGCCAGCTCGGCGAGATGTGTCGTGCGGTGTTCCGCAGGGGTCGGTCCTGGGGCCGCTTCTGTGGAACATCGGCTACGACTGGGTGCTGCGGGGTGCGTTGCCTAGGGGTGTCGGCGTAACGTGCTACGCCGACGATACCCTCGTCACGGCGCGGGGTGCAACGTACCAGGAGGCAGCACTCAAGGTCACGACGGGTGTTGCTCGAGTCGTGGGTCGGATACGGCAGCTGGGACTGGAGGTGGCCTTGCACAAGTCCGAGGTTCTGTGTTTTCACAGACCTCGGAACGGTCCACCAGAAGGTTCCAGCATAAATGTGGGAGGCGTTAGCATCGGCATCAAGCCCTCGATGAAGTACCTAGGGATCGTACTTGATAGCCGATGGAACTTCGGACCACATTTCCGAAGTTTGGTCCCCAAGGTGACGCAGGCATCGGTCGCGCTTTCGCGACTGATGCCCAACCTAAAGGGACCCAACGCCTCCTGCAGGAGACTGTACCTGGGGATCGTGCGGAGTATGGCCCTATACGGGGCTCCCGTATGGGCTGATAGGTTGGCGGTCAAGGGGAACGTGACTCTGTTAAACAGACCACTTAGAACCTTGGCCGTCAGAACCGTACGGGGGTACCGCACGATCTCCGGAGAGGCTGCATGTCTCCTAGCCGGGACCCCTCCATGGGACCTGGAAGCGAGAGCCCTTGCGTCATTGTTCCAATGGCGCAAGGAGGCGCTGGAGCGGGACCACAGGCCTGCGTCTCGAGAAATCGAGGACCAGCGGTCCCAACTCCGCCAGGATCTCATGGAGTCATGGAGGGTGCGACTTGAGCAACCCAAGGGGGGTGCCATCTTCATCGCGGCGGTGAGACCGATCATGGACGATTGGCTGCAGAGGCAGCATGGTGACCTCACGTACCGTGCGACGCAGATGGTTGCCGGGCATGGATGCTTCGGTAGCTATCTGTTTCGCATGCATCGTGAGGTCACACCCCGGTGTCAACACTGCGAGGTTTCCGACGACGACACCGCACTCCACACGTTGGTGGAGTGCTCAGCGTGGGCGAGTCAGCGCCGGGACCTCGTAGTGGGTCTGGGCGTGGATACCCTCTCGCTGGGGACCATGCTTCAAGCCATGGTATCCAGCGGGAGTAGGTGGAACGCGGCCGTGTCCTTCTGCGAGCAAGTCATGCTCGCGAAGGAGGCGGCCGGGAGGGAGAGGGAGCGTACCCTCCCCGCCGAGTTCCGTAGTCGGCGGCCAGGCCGCCCCAGACTACGCGACTACGCCCAAGACTATCGTCCTCCATGATCGGGGCCTGAGGACGGCGGGATCGCCACCCACCGTCCTTACAGAAGCAGGCTAGAAGGGTTGCGTGCTGCGGGGCCTTTGCCCCATAGCACGCAACCAGATTCACTCACTGACGCGGGATAAAACCCGACCCCAATGACGCGGGATTCTCGTCCCGACCAAACACCCGCAGAGACCACAGGGGTGGTCAAAGTCCGCCGGGCGCCACTGGACATACCCTCTGCTAGTAACCAGGGACGCCCGGCAACGGACGTTAGAGCGGCCGCGGCCTTGGGCCGCGGAATTAAAAAAAAAAAAAAAAAAAAAAAAAAAAAAAAAAAAAAAGTTATAATAGTTTATTCAAGATCTAATTTCAAATGAACATGTATTCGCCTGCGTGTCATAGTTTTATGGTGTCCAACTCCCGCGGGAATACTTACATTTCCGGGATAAAAATTAGCCTATGTATACCTTATTTCATCAGCTATGTGCCTGTGACAGCCCGTCAAAAGCGGTTCAGCCGTTCTAGAGATGCGCTAATCTCTAGAACGGCTGAACAAATAGACCGACAGATAGACAGACAAAAATTTTGAAAATGGCATTTTCGGCAAGTATCGTATACACAATACTTTCATATTATGTAATTAGTGAAAAGTTGTTACATAATTTGAAATTACACACAGACTTCAAATTAATTTATTTGTATGTATTGAGATGGATTTAACTATTCATTACTTTAATTCCATTATTAGCTAAAATATTTAATATTTCTGCTGTGTCAATCACTGAAAGCTCATGTATAGAAATTTGTTCAGCCGTTAGGTATGTAGAGAGGAACAAATAACTACTTAGACTACGCGCGTTAAACATAACCCTCGCTTATGGAGGCAGGTAAAAAGTGTGATTTGTAACTTTTAATTTCATTTAGTTTCAAGCTAAGCAAATATTCCTATATGAAAAAAGAAGCTGACAGGAATATAATTTTCAGACTCAGAAATAAATATTTGCAGATCACACAAATATTTGACCCCATAAATACAGACTTCTTGCTATGGATAATACCGTTGGTGTTTATACTCAAAACAGTCAAAATCCCATAAGCTTGTGTGTGACATGAAAATTGGTTTTGGTAGCTTGAGAAAGGCCAAAACTATATTCTATACCTCAGTGCAATTAAATCCAAAAGTTGTTAAGCCATGGTATACCATACTATGGCTTTACAACTTTTGACATTTTAACGATTCAATGTCAAAAGTTCGTTTTTATAATCATTATAATAATGATGAAGAGGCTCTGTTTACAATAATTTACTTACAGTGAATCTATATACTTACCAAATACCCAGTGTAATGGCCAGCGTTTAAACCCACTACAAAAGTGAGAAGAACCACAGCCAGTATTACGTTACTAGCTGGTACGTATGACAAGCCAATTAAGGCACACGCTGGACCCCATAGACCTGGTACGATGAACATAATAAGACATTTTTATGTAGGTAATATTGTAATAATTATGTAGGTAATAGGTAATAGGTAACAATTTTAACAACATTTATCTCGATACACACTAAATTAATTATAACGAAATACTCGCAAATAAACAAATTTGAAATGAATGAATTGACGGGATTTCATATTACGTGCATAAGACATTAGACATTCCGCAAATAACACTGGGCCACTTCAGGAACTGCACCCCATACATAATGTGTGCATAACGGCACGGCGAAAGGAAAAAAAAACATGAAATGCTTACCAATCGAATTAGATATTTTCCTGCAGGCGCTGATACTGTACCACTTCTTTTTGATAGCATAATCAGATATGTAACCGAAGGGGAACCCGAGTACATACATCGCCAAGTATGGGAGCGCAGACATAACGCCATTCTGTTAGTATGCAAACATAGGAATTGTGCTAAGTTTAACTTACTGAAACACTTAAACCTGATACTCCGACACCATACACTGCGATATCAGAGCAGTTCATGTTGAAGTTAGTTAAAATAGATAAATCAATATCTCATACCTCCTTAATGTCAACTTCTAAAATTTGTTTCATGTAGGAAGGCATCTCAGTCATCAAAGTCCAAAAACCCCAGTTCTGACCACAGTGCGCTATTATCAGAGCAAAGAACGGTAGTGATGTCCATAATGATTTCCAAGGAGTTTTTAGTTTCTGAAATAGTTATTACAAAATATTATAAAGCACCATCTGTATTCTACGTCAATTTCTAAATTCATCAAATATTCTAATAAATTAATATGGTAAAGAAACCAAGCAATGATTTTAGATATAAATGTTAGAAAAAAGTACCTTTTGTTCACCGACTTGTCCTAGTGAATTTTGAATATAAAGCTTTTCATTATCTTTTATCATTTTCGAGACCTGCGGAGAATCAGCACCAAATATGACGTAGGCAATCGTCCAAATGGCACCAAGAGCTCCATTCACATAGAAAATGGAAGGCCATCCCCAATAGTCGGCCAAAAAGCCCGACATAAGGAGTTGGATAGCAGTGCCCAGCTGTGCCCCTAAAATTTTGTAACTCCTTAGGTAAAACTTTATCAGAATCTGAGCAAACATAGGTCAAGTTTACAGACATAATATAATATCAATAAAAATATTTCAGTCCTACTAATACTATTATTATAAAAATTACCCGAATAAACGAAAGTATTCAAACGACTCCTTTCTTCCAAGGGAATCCATTTCCCTATTAGATTGTGCGTTGAAGGATACAAAAACCCTTGAGTTATACCCTGAAGGACGCGACAAGCACATACAGTTTGCCAACCTCCCTGAAAAGTATAAAACAGAACAAAAGATGACCCATAATCCTCCTTTTGTTTGCTAATAAAACCTGGCAATTATTAGCAGTTAACATTAAAATTAAAATTACTTACATAATATGCAGCCAAAGGTATCAGTAACGAGATTGCAGCGTTAGAGGCAACAACTATAGTTACTAGAATGCTGCCTCCAAATCTTGCGGCCATCTCCCCAGCAGGAATCTGCAGGACTACGTAACCCCAAAAGAAAGAAGAAAGGATCACGCTCTGCCTCTGCATGCTCCAGTCGAAGGTCTACATAATAAGCCAAAAATTATTGATTCTCAGCATCATACTGATTTTATAGTATACTTCTCAATGTCAGGGTAATTTGATAAACTAAAGTAATCGTTATTTGGTACGCAGTGGAATACATTAGAAAACTATGTACTACAAGCCGAGACAGAGACCGAAACTAACGAGCCGTGGTAGGCACTGGAGATAAAATTGGTGGTGTCCCCGTAAGCCAAAGGTCGAGATTTTAGCAAACTTGGAACATGTTCCCAGTCTGTGGCAATATCTATACTAAATTAAAGGTGGTTGTGGTAGTTTTACATTTAAAATTAATCATTATTAAGCCAATCTGCAATCTCGCATCCAATCAGTTGATGATTTACATAGCTGAATCAAAGAAAAATAAAACCTGCGAATGAAATATTACCAGGTATCAGTCCCCGTATAAAGATTAATTTTAAAATGCTTTGTAAAAGGTTATGAAATTTAGGTTATGCAGGTCGATAATACAAATTTATACCGAATCCTCGGAGAAATTTCTTTATTTTTAGCTGACCTGTAAATATTATAGATTATTAGCCGTATATTTATTTAAAATAATTAGAGGTAAGATCCACTAGCCCGGTATACTGGAGCGTATTAACCTGTTCGTACCGGATGGGTACGTCAGCAGGCGTCGGAAACCAAAACTGCTACAAGTGCCGACCGCACGCACTAGACTACAGCAGGAGACGCCGCTATCGCGGGCACTCCGCACTCTCAATGTCGTGACTCTCATAGTTGACGTTTCTACGTGTGCCTTGAATGAATTCACCGTTAATACACTATTTATTATATGTTATGAATTATAGGAAATTGTGCATAAATCGCCTACTCCATTGTATTAGGACTTACCCTGTAATGATAGATGTAGAAGTGGAATATAAATAAATAAATAAAATAAATAAATTACTATCGAGTTTGAAACAGATAAGTTTTATCGAAACACGCCCAGCTATTTTTCAGTATTGTTTGTTTTTATCATCAAGCGCAGAAGGTATTTCCGCCACTTTCCGCACCAGTGGGGGACTGATGTGTCACACTATAATAACCACAAGAGCCCGGACCTTTGAATGGTTAAGTAATTAAAAATTTGATTTGATTTCGCTCAAAATCATCATACAACGGATATAATTAAACTCTAATAAAGCTTTGAGAAAAAAATAAACATGCTGTATGCCCTTAAATAAAATTATTATGAGAGCCCTCCCTAATACAATTTGCGAATATACCGGGTGTTACGTAAGGGTTATATCAACCCGAAGCCATCACCATCAGCTGGTCGACCAGAACCTGTTTCGATATGTGGCGACCGCCAGACAAGAAAAAAAAAGATCATAAAAAAAACATTATTACCGAATAAAATACACACTTGTTTAAACAACACTAGCTAAAATCAGCTGTTTCGGTCATCGACATTAAAATAGGTACAAATAATAGGTACAAATAATGCGCGCCCGTGAAAAGCCTTCCGTCTCACTCCTGGTAGGAACATTTTGTCTCTGTTTCGCATCAAGCGACGCCGAACGAACCCGAAGCGCAAGGTCGAGTCACGAAGTTTCCTAGAATTTTATTTAAAATCATTTAGCAAGGTCACAGGTCAGTTCAGTTGCATTCTTCGCTTTGTGCAGTGAGGTAGCTAAACAATTGTTTAGTGTGTTAATTTGTGAGTTGTGTCAAGTTGTGTGTGATAGTGATTGTGTTGTGTAGTAATGGCTCTGAGTAACGAAGAGTATTACGAGATGATGTTTTGTGTAGGAGGGAGTTGTACCGTGAGTTTTGATACCTAAAAATACTGTGTACGCAGTCGAGTCGAAGCCGCATTTAGCACTGTTACACAAGATATTAACCTTTCCTGTAAACAGGTAAGATTTTTCTAAAATTGGGGACAGAGATTTTACTATCACTTGCATGTGGTGCACCTGTCGAACCACGGACGAGGATCTGGGGAAACATAACTATGTGTTGGTCAAAATTTTATTTCCATAAACTAAAATAATCCTTTAAAGACGCCCACGCCACCGCGACCCCCGCGCCACCGCCAAGGGCATTGTACATACGTACCTCGCGCTCATTGTCTAGTTGTAGCTACGTCAAGCCGTAGCGTTGGGACACGTTTGTTTTGATTTCAAATATCTTTTTAAATTTTTTGATAAACTTTTTTTTTCTCATTTGGCGGTCGCCATATATCGAAACGGGTTATGGTCGACCAGCTGATGATGCGGGCTCCGGGTTGATATAACCCTTTCGTAACACCCTGTATTGCAAAGTACCGAAGCAGTATCTAAAACAATCCAGTTTTACCATCTAATGATAATAATTGTCAATGCATTGGCTTTGTTCTCGTTATTTTATTCGCTTAATAATTTAGGAAGTTAGAAGCAATCTGCTTCATGTAATCTTGTACGTAGGTCACACTATAAGTTTTGCGTAACTTAAAAAAACAACATGTTAAAACCAAAATATTATGTTTGTTACTTTTCAAATACTCACTTTTACATTTTAAACAATATTTCATGCGATCGAACCATTTTTTAAAACAGGAGGACCACAGATCTAAAGTCATGTTTTCTACGTGCTGATTGAACGCTATCACTGCCTCTACGGAGTTGGTAAAAGTAAAACCTCTCATCAAATCTTTGATTTTGGGGAAAATACAGAAATCACAGGGTGCTAGGTCGGGGCTATGCGCAGGATGGGTGACGAAATAATTGTACTATTTCGGAAGCTAAAAATGACTTTATTTGGTTGGCCGTGTGTGAAGAAGCGTTGTCATGATGTAGGAGAACGTGGCTTTTGGGTCGTCTAACTTTTTCTAACACCCTGGGTAAACAAATGGTAGAATACCACTCAGCATTAACACTCTTTTGATCTTCAAGTGGAATTGTACAGATGGGACTCGTAGCTGAGAAAAAAAACGCGATCATTTTTTTTACCAACGTTTCTCGCCTACCTCACTTTTGTTGGCTTATTCTCATTTTCAAACACCCATTCACAAGATTGCTGTTTTTTTCGGGTTCAGATACACTTATAAACCCACGTTTCGTCTCCTGTGACAATGTCATAAACAGCATTAGAATGTCCGTATCGTACTTTAGTAGCATCTGTGAGCACCATTCCACGCGAGCCCGCTTCTGCTCCGCTGTCAGTTCATGAGGGATCCAACGACAACAAAGTTTCCGAACTTTCAATTCTTCGTGTAAAATTTTCTGGATTTGACTCATACCAATCCCCAATAGTCCTCGAATTGTCTCATAGGTAATCCGCGGGTTTTCTTCAATTAACCGCTTAACAGTAGCCACATTATTTTCGTTGAAGCAGTTGAAGGCCGCCCTTCACGAAATTCGTCATGTAAAGAAACTTGACCTCTCTCAAATTCAGCAAATCATCGCCTCACGGTGCTCAAACAAGGTGCTTCTCTCCCAAAAGCATTTTGAAGACGAGCGACACAGTCTTGCGGAGAGAGAGAAAATAAAAATAAAATAAATAAAATAAAATAACGTTTATTATCTTTGAAATTTTTAGAAAATTATTTAGATTCGTCAAAGTTGGTGTGACTCTACCGAGTGTTCCAAAATGCAACGTGACTGAGAAGAGCCCTCAAGAAACTCAGTTCGGCTTTTTTCCAAAATATTTCCTCTTAAATCTAATACAGAGTTATTTAGAAAGGAGCAATTCGTGTTACAACCAGGCCGCCTTGTCATCTAAGAAATCATTAATACTATAATAAGCTTTATGGCACAATTTACGTTTTATTAGTTTTTTAAATTTATTAACAGATAAATTTGCTATTTCGGTTGGCAATGTATTGTACATTCGAATAAATATCCCCGCAAAAGAATTACTCACTTTATGAAGCCTAAATTTAGGAACAGCCAGTTTATCCTTATTTCTTAAGTTTAGATTATGATTATCACTATTTTTCACAAATTTACTTTTGTTCTTGTGGGTATACAATAAAATTTCATAAATATACTGTGAATACACTGTAAGGATGTTATTATGCTTAAAATTATCTCTTAATGACTCCCGAGACCCCATTCCATAGATAGTTCGGACAGCCCTCTTCTGCAACACAAAGATGCATTCAATATCGGCAGCGTTACCCCACAGTAGTATGCCATATGTCATGATACTGTGGAAGTAGCTGAAGTAGACAAGACGCGCCGTTTTAATGTCTGTAAGTTGTCGGATCTTTTTGACAGCATAGGCTGCTGAACTAAGCCTGGCCGAAATTTTCCCGATATGAGGCCCCCATTGCAATTTGGAGTCTAACGTTATGCCCAGAAAGACAGTGTCATCGACTAATTCTATTATATCATCCCTAACCTTAACACTGGTTTTAACAAGTCTTACATTAGGTAAGGTGAATCTTACACATTTAGTTTTATTTTCATTTAATAATAAATTATTAGCACAAAACCAGTGGACTATCCTAGAGAGGGCAATGTTTACATCGTCAAGTTCGCGCTGTCCACGTTTAACTTTAAATATTAAAGAAGTGTCATCAGCAAACAAAACTACCTCGTGGTCGTCTCTTATGAGCTGAGGGAGATCATTAATAAATACTAGAAAAAGAAAAGGTCCCAAAATTGAACCCTGCGGTACCCCCATTGCTACAGGAGAACCAGGTGACTGTTTACCATTGATCACTACTTTCTGGACCCTATCACTTAAGTAAGAATTGACGAAATTCAAGGCCGTCCCCCGGATTCCGTAATGATCAAGTTTCTTAATTAAAGTCTGGTGTTGAACGCAATCGAAGGCCTTAGATAAGTCACAGAATACACCATAAGCATCATATGACTCATCCCAGGCCCTGTATATACACTCTAATAATTTAATTCCGGCATCAGTGGTGGACCGACCACGAGTGAAACCGAATTGTTTTGTATGTAATAGTTTATTAACGTTAAAGTGATTTTGCATTTGATTAAACATAATTTTTTCAAAAATTTTACTAAATGTAGGTAGTAAAGAAATGGGACGGAAATTGGACTGCTACGGGTATTCATATTCTCAACAAATAAGTGCATTTAAACGCAATTTAGAAAATACAAGTAGGTAGTTCGAGGTTATGTTAGGTACCGGTAAATTAAAATCAAAACTTTTCTGTACTTACGAAAATTGATCGCCTGTTTTCAATGTTGAGTATATGAATAAACACGTGTAATAAAATAATCTTACCTATTATAGGAGAAACATTATGTATTTACGTAAAATAACATTGAACAATACAGTCAGCTGATTCGTCACTTTTTAGCTTATTTTTACACTAATATACACAAAATTCTTTGAAATGATTATTTTTGCATTACTATTGTGATGATATTGGAGTTATCTGATGTAATTTGTATTTATTTCACTAATAACTTTAAAGGAGCTAAAATTTTACGACTGTTCAATAGTGTTGCCAGACCCAGAAGAGAACTTTTAAAATCATAAAAATCATCGCTCTAAAATCTTTTCGACTTAATTCCATTTTCGTTGCATACCTAGAACTTTGATGTGTGATAAAAAACAATTGACAAATGATTTCCCGCCAATTGTTTTTTTTTATAACTAAGAAGGTTGCAACGTTTAAAAAAATATAACATTCGAAATTCAAATACTTCCGATTAGCTAGAAGTGCAAAACTTTTAGTGTGCCCCATGTATTGCATTTGTATGCATTTGTATTCAATAGATATGCAATGATAAGAAGATTATATTTCTGGTCATAGTTATATGGTGGATTTCATCAACCCACATGGTGTTAAGAGATGATCAACATAATAATATTTATTATCCTTCTACTTTCACTATTTGTTTTTACTGGGTACCCATATATTTTTTCAGGATCGTCAACTAGATTTAGATGCAAACTCAAGGTGATAATATTTAATGTAAATCCATCTATAGAGATCTCTAATGGTCCATGCAATTAGAATAACCTTTAACCTATGGGGAATTCGGATCAACTTACATTATTGTTTCTAGTGTCGGTCATGGCGACGATAGCCATACTCATGTTGACTCTCATGAAGTATGCGATGTTCATAGCAAAGAACAGCAGAACCACCTGAACATGTCGGATACCCCAAAGTGATTCTGAAAAAAAATATGGAATCAACATAAGTGAATGAATTCTGAAATATGCCTTTAAATCAATTCATGTAGAATCAAGCATCAATCAATTGACATGTAGAGACTGTTGTCAAACACTATATCGTGCTACTAGTACTAGGTTGCCTATAAAAATGTGGCCGCTAGTAATTTTAATTGAATTATTGTTAATTGATTTTGGGGACAAAATTTCGCTCACTTGTTTTTTAAATAAAATATCGTCCACTTCATGGCAATATATATAAAGACTCTGAAAAATCACGGTTGCCGTTGCGCAAACAGGTATGATTTTGATACATTAATGCGTTCACAACGTACATTTATTATTTATATATCAAATTAAAGCTATTTTTTTCTGTTTATTATGATATACGGTTGCTTAATTAAATCTGTACTAAAAAATAAGGGTTGCTATACTAAAGTTACAGACAGAAATCTACGTAATAAAAATAAACTACTCCCTCCGTGTTATCGGCTTAGCAAGGTTAGTCATTCTTTCAAGGGGGAAGGTATACGCTTTTATAATAAATTGCCTGAATCGGTCCTTTGTATGCCCGATAATAAATTTAAAACCTTTATAAAGACCATTTTATGTCAAAAAGCATATTATAAGACACCTTAATGATAAAAGTGTCTGGCTTGAGCATGGTTTAGGCACCTCCTAAAATTCCGTAATTGTAGCATATTTTGTACTTAGGTGACTATAATTTTTTTTTTGCTTTATACACGCTTTTTGATTTTGACACGAGACCAATGTACATTTGTCCACATTTAGTCTTAAGAAAATGTGTAAATGAGTCAATTATTGAAAAAGAGTGACCGAGAGTTTTATTGCCAGGTTCTTTCTTTCGGTTCTTCTTATTACTTTGCGAATGTGGCAGTACATGTAAATATAGAAGCAATGACATTTTTTTTGTTTTAAGTACTTACTGTCGTTTGTAAGAGCCATTTAGTGACCTTTACAAATAAATAAATCATTTCATTTCATTTCGTTTGCCCTGTTGTAGGTACTATCAATGTTTTAACTTGTTTAAACTTTGATTAATCTCTCTTAACATCTTTTAATTTGTTTAAACACTTTGTAAATGGTTTAGATTAGTTGAAATCAATATCTATAAAAGCAAATTAAATTCAGTAGGAAATTTTTGACGTGGTTTTAAAGACAAAAATTCGAAAGATATGACATTGACAGTGAGAGATTCAGCCAATCCCAGCTCGCGAAAATTGGATGAAGGTGACAGGTAACATAAGACCAGGTAAGGTACAGATTTACTATGTTATACGACATAATTCATTCTTCATCGACATAGTATGTTTCTAAAAACCTACTAGTGGCCACATTTTTATAGGCAACCTGCTAGGTATATGTTCTCTAATCATAAATATGAGTAAAAATTTAGTTTTTAGCAAATACTCGATGAGCGCAATATTCTGCAGTGGGATCTTAGACTATACGATTGTGTCTCCCGGTTTGATTACATTTTCGCAGTGTAAAAGTTTGTGATTGCACCTGGAACTTATTCATCGGGAAACTTTATCACTCAGTGAAGCGACAGGTATTAAATTAATACTAATTACACTGAAAAAAACTATAAAAGTGCAAATTAAACTGAACTTATTGTACACATCTATAACTACATCATAACAACTACTACAACAGAATATATAATAAAGAGGGTAGGGACCTTGCTGTCAAAGCCAATAGAATCTTCTTACGGATGTCACTAAGTGACAAGTGGCAGGCAGTGTCAGTGAACCATAGACAATATACCATAGTTTTCGTGCAGGCTAAGGACCTCAGTTCATTAAGCCTAGTTTATTTTGTTTTCTTTTAAACCCATAATATCTCTGGAACTGCGTGCGAAATGACCGGTGTAAAACGTACCCCACCTAAGACACAGACCACGTCGGGCCCGGACATCAATCCCCCAATATCTGTTAGTGAATCAGCGAAAAATAATAGACATAAGCGAGCCCGCCATGAGGCTTCCCCTGGTGAAACTCATTTGCAACCAGATGATACTATAGCTAGGATGCTTACTGACCAGGCAGCGGTTATGTCAGGGTTGGTTTCGGATATCGCCGATATAAAAAAGCAAAATACTCTTATCCAAGCTTCTAGCGTGGAAATGCAAAAGTCTAATGAATAAATCGTAAAATCATGTTTTTCATAAATAGCCAGCTGGAAGAGCTAAAAAAGCAAGTAGAGGATTTGACCGCCTCAAATCCTCTACTTGCTTTTTTAAAGACAAGAACAAAATAAGTATATAGAAACTCTAGAAATGAAAGTACAGGATCTACAACACAAATCACGATCCTCTGGAATAGAAATTCGAAACATCCCTGTAACGAACAACGAGTTCCATACTATTCTTACCAATACCGTGTGTCGCATCGGTAGTGTGGTTGGCCTAGAAGTCTTAGCCTCGGAACTACGCGACGTGTACCGCTTACCCGGGAAACCTTTCAACATCTTGTCCTCGAGTCCACGGCCAGTTATTGTCGAATTTAGCTCAGTGCTAAAAAAACAGGCACTCATCTCTGCCACCCGTGCCTTCAATAAGGGTAAGAGTAGGGAAGATAAGCTGAACTCCCCTCTCATTGGGATATCAGGTACAACCACGCCCATCTATGTTGCCGAACACCTCCCCGCCAATACGAAAAAGCTGTTCCATCAAGCTAGGGATTTTGCGAAGAATAATAGCTACAAATATTGCTGGATATCAAATGGAAATATTTTCCTTAGAAAGTTGGAGGGCGATAAACCAATACGGGTGAATACCTACTGAAGCTTGTCTTATAAATCTTAACTCAAGCAAATGACTTTTGGCTGACTTGATTTTTTATCTTTTACATTTTTCTTTTAAATTGTTTTCGTTAACCGAATTTTGTCCTGTGCTGCATCTTAATATTTTATTATTTATTATTTTTCACCGTCAGGAACGATGACAAATATATCTCTGTGTTACTTCACCACATTTAAAGTACACAGAAAAGTAAAACAATACACTCATCAATTTGTGAGTTATACATTGTCAGCGGATGCTATAGTAATAATAATATTTAACTGTACTCTTGCACACTCAACTACACACCCAATCCCACTCTCACTCGCCACACCACACAACCACCACTCAAATTTGGTAAACACCGTTACACCCATTGATAGTCCGAAGCGAAACTTAAGACTTAAACATATATCTATACATAAGTGCTCCATACTTCCGCCCTTAACACCATGCATGCGATGTATGAAGAAGTGTAGTTCCCTAAAGAAATTTGACATCAGCTTAGCGCATCTTTTTGTGACTGTTAATTCCAATTCAATCCGATGGATGATATAAACAGGGAAATCAATTCCCTGCATATCGGTGAAGCTTCTGAATGTGGTCCTGATGACTGCCTTGCACTATTGAAATCTACTGACAACGATTTAAAATTATTTCACCTAAATATTCGAAGTATAAATAAAAATTTTAGTCATCTTTTAACACTAGATTAGATTAGATTATACTTTATTGTACACCAATACAAAAATACAAATGAAACAGAAACTTAATATTTAAATAGTATGTACAAATGGCGGCCTTATCACTAAGAGTGATCTCTTACAGGCAACCTTTGGATGGACATAAGTAGATAGAAGTGAAGTATTATGAAAAGAAAGATGGAAAAGTTCTGAAAAGAAAAGTAATGGAATAAACTGAATATAGTAATTATAGAAGATATACCTACATATAGTAAAACTTAAACACTATTAAATAAAAAGAGATAATTTTATACCTTGTAGGGAATTAGGGTTACATAAAAACATAGAGTGGAAAAAATAGATTACAGTAGTTAGGAGCCAAGGTAATGGTCTTTTAGCTTTCGTTTGAAGACAGCCAACGTTGGTGCTCGTCTAACAACTACCGGCAGATCATTCCATAGTCGCACGGCCTTAATGGAGAAATACCCACCATAAAAAGTCGTTGAGTGCTCTGGCACTGCCAACACCAGCGTCTCCGACGACCTCAGGGATCTCGTATGTGTGTCATTAAGGAACTTGAATCGTTCTTTTAAATAAGTAGGGGTACGGGGATTAAACAAAACATTGTAAAGGATAGAGAGGATATGAGTATTTCGTCGAAGGCGAATTGGGAGCCACTTGAGCAAATTGCGGTATTCGGACACATGATCATATTTACGTAAGCCAAATATGAATCTAATACACAAATTTTGTAGGCGCTCAAGCTTGTTAAGTTGCTCCTCGGTGACATCGAGTCCAGGATAGGAAGAAGGATGGATTGAGCAAGCGCAACCTTGGTGGCCGTGGGCAGAAAGTTACGTAGTCTGCGTAAAGAACCTACTGATGCGAACAATTTACGACTTACTTCCACGATTTGTGCGTCCCAGGATAAGGTACTGTCGATTAAAATACCAAGATTCTTTACCTTATTAACTATTGGTAATAAATACTACACCATTAAAAACTATATTTGGTAACTGTGTCCAGTCAATATCTGCCAATTTTCTGCTACTGTCAACGACATATATCTGCGTTTTGGAGGGATTTACGTCAAGCCCGTATTGCTTGCCCCACGTACAAATTTGAAACAGGTCCCTATTGATTATATTAATGGCCTCACTCAAATTACTCGGTGGAGCCTGCATGTAAATTTGTAAATCATCTGCATAAAGGTGGTAAGAAGAAAGGAGGGTTTTAGTTATGGAATTAATGAAGATTGAGAATAGTAATGGGGAGAGAAAGCTACCCTGTGGTACGCCAGCAGATGTAAAACACCAAGAGGAAAGGCATTCATCGTAACATACACGCTGTCGACGACCAAACAGGTAATTCTGAAACCAATCAACCACCGCCGGAGATATGTTAATAGAGCGTAGTATGCCCAGCAGAATGTGAAAATCCACTGTATTGAACGCGTTACTAAAATCCAATAGGGAGAGCACAGTGAGATTTCCATGCTCCATACCTAGCCTAATGTCATCAGTAACATTAATCAGCGCACTAACTGTGCTATGTCCTGGACGAAATCCTGATTGGAAAGGATCTAGGAGGCAGTATCGGAGAAAGTCAAGGAACGAGAGTCCTTCTTTAACAAGCAAGTATTAAAATCACCCATAACTATAGTATGACCGTAAGAAGGAGACAGGCGTTCTAGGATACTTTCAAAAGAGGAGAAGAAATTAATATTAGAAGAAGGGCAATAGTAAACACCAAGCAGAGCTTGGCAATGGCCAAGATTTATTTCTAGGAAAAGGTGTTCACCGGCATTCAACGGAGGGGGTTGAGGTGATATATCTAATATTTGGAAAGGAATGTTGTTACGTAAGTAGATGGCGACACCACTACAGGAGGGGAAAGTTTGATCGTTTCTGATTAAATTAAAGCCGGGAAGGATATAGGGTGCAGAGGGAATACACGGTTTGAACCAAGACTCGGAAACTAGAATGGCATTTATATACTTGCTGTCAAAGGTGGCCAGCATCTCTGGAAGGTGACCCGGAATACTCTGAGCATTTATATGGACTACATTGAAATTCCTGGGAACGTCGGAGAACTGGTTATCTATAATTTGTGACAACGATGGAACGCTAACGAAGCTGTCATTCAAGCTACTCGCCGTCACAAAACTTTTATCGTCACTGCCAAAGCTTATGTTTAAAATAGACATATTACAATAAATAGGAGTAAAATAGTGTGTAATAAGTAAGGTAAGAGAGCCCAAAAAATATTTGTGTAGATTACTGTAAAATATAACGTAATAAACGTTTTACTAGGTACTTAAGTTATTTACTACGCTCATGTCCACCCGCCAGTTTGTGTTATAAACGTGTATAATATAATATCGTAATATCTATATATTATTTCTATATATTAATATATAGAAATATATATATATATAATATATAATATCTATATATTAATATCTATATAATCGTAAGTATATAACGTAAAATTAAAATTAAATAATAACAATTCCTACTATTTCACATCCAGGCACCATAAAAACACAGAAAACAATAGTAAGCAAATACAGAAAATTAAAAAGTTGCTGTTAACAAAACGTTCAGCCAAGAATGAAGTTCAATATTTCATTCGTTCAGCGACAAAACAGCGTCAAACGGAACGCACTGATGACAACCTATGTCACTTGTCAAACTGTTAGTGTCAAAGATGTCATGACATATAGTTATAGATTTAGATTTAAAGATATTTTAATTTTGAAGTACATAATATGTACATACTACGTAATTAGTTATTAGTTAAATAAGTACATTAATTTATCAAAATATGTTAAGGTATCACAACAAATAACGACTTCACAAGGCAAAAATATAGCTAAGAGAAAGCAAGTACCTGGATGCAAAAATACATAAACAATTTATGTGAGATTGTGATGACCGCTACTTCTTATTTTTCCCTGTTCTTTTGGGTCTAGTATTGGTCACTTTGGGTGATGGAACAGCCTCCTGCACGTCCCACTCCAATTCGTCAAACTCGTCCATGGACGCCACGCGATGCCGCTTACTTTGGGGATCGACCACATAAACATGACCCTCCTGGGTAAAGCACTTTGTGACTCCAAATCGGTCCCTAGCCGCCATAAAGACTTCGTGTCTGGTCTTGGTGATAAACTCCGACAGAGTGATACCAGAACCCTTTAGTTTGGTCTTTGTAAACCACATTCTGTCACGAACAGCCACATCTTGCAGTTTCACCAGGATTGGTATGGGCCTGTTGTTGGCAGTAGGACGCCCTAATCGGTGGCAGTGACTTATATCTGGGGCCGTGAAATCAGCAAGCTTAAGATTGTCCTTGACTACACCGGTAACCACTAGAGGTGTCTCCTCATCAGCAACCTCAGGAACACCATGAGCAGCAATATCTTGCGTCGACTCCTCATCTCAATCCTGTCCACCTCCCGGGTCAGAAACTCCAACTGTGTCCGAAAAGCAGAGATAGTTCCTACCACAAACACCTTAAAGTTGTTGTAGTCAGATGAAAGACTGGCCAGATCCAGTGAGGCTTTGGTGTTTTTCTCGAGCTCAGACTCAAAAATCGCCATCCGTTTCTCAATTCCAGCCATGATTGAAGAGAAAGACTGCTGCGTACCTTCCATGATGATGTAGTGATATTGTGAAAAATAAATGTAGTGATGTAGTGATGAGTGAAATATTACAAGTGAGGAAAGTTAGAGAGGAGATAACACTTGCTGGTGGTGGTGTTATGTAGACATTTAATAAAATATATTAAATGCTTCTCAAAACTGTATGTATTATTTTTAAATATTAAAAAATATAGAAAACTGAAAATTTACGTATTGCTATTACAACTACCCGAATACGAATCGAAAGTCGAATACGATGTAATAGTTTTAACAGAGTGCTGGCTTAAAAAGGTCATTGAGTTACCCATTCTAAACGGCTTTCAATCATATATCACTAAAATAAACTGCAACCAAAATGATGGTGTGGTTATTTATGTCAAAGTAGGTCTCGAGGTATCGGTGCAGGAACCCGATTTTTTGGGTGGAAATTGTCTCATATGTACGATCGAAGATAAAAAAGTTGCTATTGTTGCAGTTTATCGGTCGCCATCTTATAGCTCTAACGAAAATTTTGAGATGCTCTTAGACAGTTTAAACAATATATATCGGCGTTTCTTATCTTGGAAAAATATCCTCCTAATTAGCGACTTGAATATTGACATCAAAATAAATAGTGTGGACGATCGTAGGATTGATTACCTCACTTTGCACTCATATCATGGCCTCTTACCTACACACCTTTTCCCTACTCGTAGCGGTAATTGTTTGATCCACACACTAATAAAGACCGCATTACCTGTTAAAACCCTAATCTTGGACACTGTTATTACCGATCATAATCCCCTCCTTTTTACTATCTACAACATACACACGCGAATTAAATCTGGCAGCCTCCATGCTCAGGTAAACTATGAAGGTATAGCGGCTGAATTAGCGCAAACGCAATTTATGAACCTCCTCACTGATGATAACCCTAATGTACTAATGAACATTTTAGTTTCCTTAATTCAGAATGTGGTAACCAAGCACACTACATTTAAACCAATCCCCAACGTACACGAATCCATTACACACCTCATACTAGAATGCCCAGTCCATATGAGTGATAGATTTAATTTCGAATCTTCACATAATAATATAATATTAAATATAAATAACCTGCCCACACTAATAAGAGAACATAGAAATGAGTTTATTGAATATGCAAATAAGATTATAAAAATAGTGCACAGAAGAAATGGGGGAAGATAAAAGTAGATATGGATCAATATTATTATAATATAAGACTACATATATACGTTATAGTAAATAAGAAACATGTTAATAACCAAAAGAGAAAATAGCAAATAAGAATAATATAAACAGAAGTGTGAAATGGAAAACCCTGCATAAGTAGTTAATAAATTGAAAACTAGAAATAAAATACCACATTGTTAGAATTAAGATTTGATAAATTGCTAAATTTACCACATTAATAACTTTAGACTCTAAACTAAAAAGATATAAAAATTTTAATTATGTTAAAATAAGATAGACTTCAGCAGAAGTGTTATATAATTAACAATAAAAATAAAACATACCCTGATATCCCACCACAAAAGAGAATGAAAGGAATAGTGTGAAAGTGCGAGAGGAATGAAAGAAGAAATGGTATGTTACTAGAGAATCAGAATAAAAGATGATAGATTAAGGATAGTTAAAGTAAGGAGCCCTGTGAGGGCTATTGCTCAATTATTTAGCCTTGTTAAAATTTAAATATTGTTTTTAATAGGCTTTGCCATTGGCAAAGGTGCGTAAATAAACAAAAAAAAAAAAAAAACCAATCCCCAGACGGCAAACATTGATAAAGCCCTGGATAACTCCTGGTCTTCTGAGGTGTTTAAGAAACCGAGATCGAATGCATTCACGCTCTAAACTAGAACCAGATAACCTAATACTCAAAATTACATATACTCGCTACCGTAACTACTGTAACAACTTACTTCGAAAATTAAAGAATGCTTATGAACAAAGGAAGTTGGAAACGGCCAGAAATAACCCTAGAGCGCTTTGGAAAACCATTAAAGAGATAACAAACACTTATGAACCTAAATCTAGCCCATCTGAATTATTAAAAAACTGTGATACTCCAAAATCTTCCATTAATAAAGTGTGTAAAGTGTTTAGCCACGTAGGTAAAAAATTGGCCGCAGATATTTTGTCTCAGGGGTCTCTATACCCAAATACGCTTTCTCTTCCTGAGGAACATCAGCGTTCTCCTTGCAATTCTTTTGCAATGCTTGAAGTTGATGAAACTCAAATAGAGGCTTTAGTTCTTCAATTACGAGATAACTGCGCTGTTGGGTGGGATTAAAATTCTAAAACATTGTCGTAATTCTTTGTTTCCCCCATTAACATATATAATTAATGCCTGCCTGACAAAGGGTATTTTCCCAGATGCATTAAAGAAGGCGATAATCTACCCAATCTTTAAGGGTGGGGACCGGAACTGTATTAATAATTATAGGCCTATTTCAGTTCTTACCGCTCTCTCCAAGGTGTTTGAACGGGTGTTTGGCAACTCACTGAAAAACTTCTTAGATAAAAATAACGCTATCTCCAGTAATCAGTATGACTTTCGCAGCGGACTTTCAACTGAAGATGCAGTGCTAAATTTAACATAGACAGTTGCTAGGCACCTGGATAATAGAACCAAATTTATGGGCATCTTTTTGGACTTATCAAAGGCCTTCGACACGGTCTCGATTCCTAAACTCTTAACCAAACTCGAAGAAATTGGAGTCCGAGGAATAGCTCTTGAAATCTTTAGGAGTTATCTCTGTAACCGTACTCAACCTGTCTCCAATGGTGTCCCTCAGGGCAGTATCTTGGGGCCAATACTCTTCCAAATCTACGTCAATGAGCTGTGTAACATGACACTCCCGAATTCAAAACTGGTTGTCTATGCAGATGACACCGCCATAATAGTTTCTGGACCTTCCTGGGTTAGGGTGAAAGTTGACGCTGAGGTTGCACTGTCGAGAGTGAACAAATGGCTCTCTGGAAATCTCCTAACCCTAAATCTTAAGAAGACTGAATGTTACATTCTCTTCGCCCTTAGCCAGAGTACCTTGCCTGACTATTCGTTCACAATATTAGCACATTCATGTCGTCCACCAAATATCAATTGTAACTGTAAAAATCTCACAAGACGCGATGATATACTTTACTTGGGAGTGCACATTGACTCTGGACTACGATGGGATAAATACCTTGAGACGATAACTACCAGAACCATGCGAATTATACACATCTTTAAATCTCTCAGAGGATCAGCAACTAAGGAAACCCTCAAGAAGGTTTTTAACGCGCTGTGTCAATCCATCATAGGCTACTGCATTACCGTATGGGGTAGTGCATCCAAGGCTAGCTTCCTGGGTCTGGAGAGAGCGCAGAGGGCTATACTTAAGGTGATGACCAGAAAACATTTTCATTATCCCATCACTAAATTATATACTGAGTGTGAGGTTCTGGCAGTTCGAAAACTTTATATCTTAAACACCACCCTCAGAAAGCATAGTACTGTCCCTCCCTCTAATCCCTCCAAACGGACTAACTATCCCACGGGTACCATGTATAGAACCTCCTTCGCTAGACACCAGTACTATGTTCTAAGCACTTACTTATATAGACAGATACACAAAAAGCTTGACATTATAGACCTTAACAGGAAAATATTAAAATCAAGAGTAACATCATGGCTGCTTCGACAGGACTACACTCAAACAGAGTCTCTCCTGACCTATATCGCATAACACAACTTCAACTGTTGGTCTAACTTTCTGTTCAAAAATGCGAAAATTATGAAATTAAACCTTAAAACCCCAAGACTTCCACCACTCATTCTACGCTGTGGGTGTTTTGGTAATTTTATTCACTATATTTATGGCTTGATGGCTTAATGATACTGGGAAATGGATCTGAGGTGCTTGCTCCTCAAGCATTTATTTGTAAACAAATCTAATGTGACTACTGGTGATTAAAAACGAGTGGGCCGTGAGGTTTTATTGACCGGTCCTTATTACACTATCTTGTGATTCGGGAAGTAAAAAAAAACCCTTTTTTTCTATTCTTTTTCAAGGATTCATCAGTCTTGTGACTATAAGCAGATTTTGCAACTGAATTTTTATTTTCTCGCTAATGGTTGCTAACCCATAAAAGTGTTGGAGATTGTTTGAAATAAATTCATGAGGGCAGTTCATTTAATGAACTTTGAAATAAACCTATAACAGCTTAAATAACTCTGTTAGTTCAGGAGTTATAGAGGCCCTAGGGGGACTTCGAAGAGGCCGTGCACTTAGCCAACTTCAATCTCCCAGGTTGCTGAACGCATTAAAGAGCTGGGATTGCGGGTGGCTCTCGAGAAGACGGAGGCTCTTTTATTTCACGAGACTCGTCGCGGTCCACACAGCGGCGCAAGTCTGGAGGTACGCTCGGTCCTCGTACCGATCCGGCCCCAGATGAACATCTGGGGCTATTGTTAGATGGGAGGTGGCGCTTCGACGAGCACTTCATTCAGCTTGCACCGAGGCTCGTCAGCGCTGCGTCTGCCCTGGAACGGCTCATGCCAAACCTGAGAGGACCTAGCGTTGCTTGTCGTCAGCTGTACGCGGGGATTATCGAATCAATGGCCCTATACGGTGTACTGGTGTGGGCAGCGACCTTGACCGCCCAAAATAGGGCTCGTCCGTAGCGCCCTCAGAGGGCCCTCACCACCCACGAAGGGGTGACGTCTATGTGTGTCTGGACGTCACCCGTACAGAGTTTTTTTAGAGAGGTATGTATTCAAAGAGGGTGCCTCTTCACACCAGGGGTTCCCGGTCCTCCAGAACAGGCGCAGTGCATGGCACACAGCAGGGGTTTTAGTGTGTGCAAACCATACATCCGCACCGTGCGGTATTCGTTAGGAATCACCGCTGCGTTAACAAAAAAAAAAATTTGATAGAGGCCATTATGGCTGACTACGGAACCTTATTCTATGCGTTGTCTAACATGTACTTGACCGGTTTTTTTCTTTTGTAACCGTCACAAAATAGTAATATAATTGTTTTAACCGACTTCCAAAAGGAGGAGGTTCTCAGTTAGACTGTATTTTGTTATGTTTGTTACCTCATAACATAACTTTCGAATGGGTGAACCGATTTTGATGATGATTTCTTATTTTGTAAGTAAGTGCTTTGCGTGTGGTCCCATTTCAATTTGGTCTAATTCTTACAAATTAAAGTTGGTTTTGTTCTTTAAATATTAAACTCTCAACTGAAATTTCTCAATTGGTTTCTAGAAAACTGTTAATATGTCATCACTTTCAGCCACCTTCAATTTCTCGATAAACACATTGAAGAAGGTCAAGGATAAACTAAAACTGAACATACTGACGACAAGAATACAACAAACGTATACTCATATTCTACAAGCACATAACTACACAATCAATAAACAGTAATGAATGATTCAATACATTTTTTGACGATGCGGCTCTCATCCATTGGCAGGCGTCCAATGCACGGGACATGAGAATAACCCCAGGGCGTTGGCGGACTTTGGCAACCTGAGTGAGTCTAGAGTCTAGACCGCTTCCTTCGCGAGTGTAACCTTAAAACCTCGCAGAAGGACGCGCGAGTTATGTATGGAGCCCTATTGACATACCATTTCTTATATAAATTATTATATTTCACTTTTACCCCGGTAATTATTTATTAAAACATCTATTTTACAGTATATACATAATTATAGACTAAAAATATTTACATTACAAAATATCGTTTAAAAAATCCTCCGCGTCATTACCGACTGGGATCCCAGAATGCTGGCTGTGTTGCCACGTTGGATAGCGATACTTATTCTTTGGGCCAGAAAACAGCCAGCCTTCTGGTCCTGAGAAGCATCGATTAGGCGTTTAGCAATGTCTCTATAAAGGCGGCGAGCACTCGGACCCCATGACCCCAGTGTCTCAACCCCAAACGGCTCAAATATGTAATCACCTGCTAGGTTGGCATATTTACGCCGTTTAAGGCCTTCAGCCGATGCAGCAGCAATTTTACTTGTACTTAACTTAAAATGCATCTATTAACATGTGTTTCTAATAAAAGTTATCCTACATAAAATAAATAACTTTGTACAATTTATGTTAAGTACAAACTTTGTCAATGTGTCAAATATGAAGCTATTTGTTCTTCTAATTTATTATTATCGAGGGTGACCTTTTTGTTATTTCACACCCTCTCTCACTGTATGCTGTGTAAGCATTTGACTAGTATATTATAAGATCCACAAAACTTAGAATTAAGTCATTACTGTTACCTTTAAATAAAGTTTTATTTAAAAACTTAGTTGGCGTTAACTTAGTTCGCGTGGCCACATGACAAACGTACGTTAAAATTGATGTGATGTACATGCACAACATTATACTCAGGGATAATGTAGCATTATGTGGGGGAATTTTTGACTTTACTTGATAGAAAAATAATAATGTTCTATGTTTGTATGTAGATTACCTACGTAATTATAGTTTCTAAGTGTCGGTAAAGCACCAGTTAGCCAGTCGATAAGTTATACCTTATAACTTTGCAATGCGTTAACCAATTAATTACTATATGCAACGAGCCCCCTCGTTAGTTGATACACAATAATATTAAATGTATGAGTTTATAAAACTTACTGGGTTTTAATGATTTGGCATCATTTACAACTTCTATATCTCCCATTATTTTAATTAATGTAGAACCCAACACTTGTATTAATAAAATGGCTTATACACGTTTCATGGATCAATTTATTTTAATATTAATTTAAAAAATAAAACACATGTACGTGACGCGGATAATATAATCAGCTCGTCAATAAACGTCTATATGTCTTGAAACAATGTAAATATCAAGTACAATATACGGCATGCACAAATTAAAGATAGTATAAATAGCACAAAAAAGACGTTTGAAAATACGATAATGCTTGCGTTACGAGAATAACAAAGTTGATAGAACATTGTTATAATGTTTAGTTTAATAATTGTAGCTATAGTTCCCAAATATTAAACATCAATACGAGCAATCAGAAATCAAGATTATGTCAAGAAATTCTCGTAGTATAGAAGATAAGTGATGATACAGAATGATGATAATACAAAAATGATTGACAGTTTGGTAGCACTTGAATGATAACTATAGAAATGAAAATTTACACAACGTCAAATTTTCAAATTTCAATCTAGTTGTAATATTAGATAAACTTAACTAACTGTGACTGGCAGCTCTCTCTGGAGGCGGTAATCGTGCAGGCCTGGATTCCGGCGCCGGACAGGCCTGCCGATGTGGATGCCGAAGCGGAGTGGTTCAGGAGAGCTATGTCGCAAATCTGTGATGCGTCGATGCCTAGGGTTACGCCCGGACCGGTAAGGAGGCAGGTGTACTGGTGGTCGCCGGAGATTGCACAGCTGCGCGCAGCTTGCGTCTCCGCCCGCCGCCAGTACACCAGGTTTCGCCGGAGGCATCGCCGCCCAGACGACGCGTCAGCCCGAAAGGCGGAGCTGTACCAGTCCTACAGAGAGATTTTGAACGGGAATCCATGGGGGCGCCCGTACCTACAGGTCAGAGGTAAACTCCGACCGAGGACGCCTTCACTGACCCAGTGTCTCCAGCCAGCGCAGCTGGAGGCAGTCATGGCCTCTCTGTTTTCGACGAGCGCAGAGGAGCACGTCCCTCCGCGCATGGCTCCGTCTCAGACGCCCGACGCGGATAGCACAAGCTAAGACGACGTACCCGAAGTCAGGGTGGGTGAGCTAGGTGCGGCAGTACTCCGACTTAGACGCCGGAAAAACACTGCTCCCGGACCCGACGGCATTCCTGGCCGTGCATGGGTCCTGGCCCTTGAAGAACTAGGGCCCCGACTGAGGGGCCTCTTCAGCGCATGCCTCGAAAGGAGCCAGTTTCCCAAATTGAGAAAGACGGGGAAGCTGGCTTCTCGTCAGCTCCTAATCAGGAGATTAGGAAACCGGGGCGGCCGGTGGACTCACCGTCTGGATACCGGCCGATCGTGTTGCTCGACGAGGTGTGTAAGGTCTTTGAGCGAATTATCACGGAACGCCTCGTCAAGCATCTCACGTGTGGGGCCAGACCTGGCGGATAACCAGTTCGGTTTCCGTCGGGGACGCTCCACCGTGAACTCGATCATGCGTGTGAAGAGCCTGAAGGAGGAAGCTGTCTCGCAGGGCAAGGTGGCGGTGTCTCTTGACATCGCAAACGCTTTCAACACCTTGCTATGGAGCTGCGTTAGGGAGGCGCTCGTGTATCACGAAACGCCTCTCTACCTCCGTCGTATTGTCGGGGCTTACCTTTCGGAGAGGGCCATAGCTTACCCTAGCTGGCTCGGGCCTGCTCGGCGAGATGTGTCGTGCGGTGTTCCACAGGGGTCGGTACTGGGGCCGCTTCTGTGGAACATCGGCTACGACTGGGTGCTGCGGGGTGCGTTGCCTGAGGGCGTCGGCGTGACGTGCTACGCCGACGATACCCTCGTCACGGCACGGGGTGCAACGCATCAGGAGGTAGCACTCAGGGTCACGACGGGTGTTGTTAAAGTCGTGGGTCGGATACGGTGGCTGGGACTGGAGGTGGCTCTGCACAAGTCCGAGGTTCTCTGTTTTCACGAACCTCGGAACGGTCCACCTGAAGGCTCCTGCATAAATGTAGGAGGCGTTAGCATCGGCATCAAGCCCTCGATTAAGTACCTAGGGATCGTACTTGATAGCCGATGGAACTTCAGACCACATTTCCGAAGTTTGATCTCCAAAGTGACGGGGGCATCAGTCGCGCTTTCGCGACTCATGCCCAACCTAAAGGGACCCAAAGCCTGCAGGAGACTGTACCTGGGGATCGTGTGGAGTATGGCCTTATACGGGGTTTCTTATATGGGCGGATAGATTGGCGGTCAGGGTGAACGCGACTCTGTTAAACAGACCACTGCGAACCTTGACCGTCAAAACCATACGGGAGTACCGCACGATCTCCGGAGAGGCTGCCTGTCTCTTAGCCGGGACCCTTCCATGGGACCTGGAAGCGAGAGCCCTTGCGTCATTGTTTCAATGGCACAAGGAGGCGCTGGAGAGACCAGAGGCCTGCGACTCGAGAAATCGAGGACCAGCGGTCCCAACTCTACCAGGATATCATGGAGACTTAGAGGGTGCGACTTGAGCAACCAAATTGGGGAAGCACCGTCATCGCGGCGGTGAGACCGATCATGGACGAGTGGCTGCAGAGGCAGCATGGTGACCTCACGTATCGTGGGACGTGCATGGATGCTTCGGTAGCTATCTGTTTCGCATCCATCGTGAGGTCACACCCCGGTGTCAACACTGCGAGGTTTCCGACGACGACACCGCACTCCACACGTTGGTGGAGTGCACAGCGTGGACGAGTCAGCGCCGGGACCTCGTAGTGGGTCTGGGTGTGGTATCCTCTCGCTGGAAACCATGCTCCAAGCCATGATCTCCAGCTCGAGTAGGTGGAACGCGGCCATGTCCTTCTGTGCAGCAAGTCATGCTCGCGAAGCTGGCGGCCAAGAGGGAGAGGGCGCGTACCCTCCCCGCTGAGTTCCGCAGTCAGCGGCCAGGGCGCCGCAGGCTCCCTGAGACCTCCATGATCGGGGCCTGAGCACGGCGGGATAGCTACCCGCCGTCCTTACAGAAGCAGGCTAGAAGAGTTGCGTGTTCCGGGGCCCTTGCCCCACAGCATGCAACCAGATTCACTCACCGAAGCGGGATAAAACCCAACCCCTAGGATGCGGGATTTTCATTCCGACCAAACCCACGAAGAGGCCACATGCGTGGCCAAAGTCCGCCGAGTGCCACTGGAATTACCTTAGTGTCACCAGAGACGCCCGCAGCAATGGACATGGGAGTGGCCGCAAACTCGCGGAGATGAAAAAAAAATAAAAAAGGTGACTAGCAATGGGCCAAGGTTGATATAGAAGGCTTTCTACGTGGACTATTTTGTAAGTAAACATAAACCCATGGAAAGATGCCAAAAGTTGAGCATTTTTTAAGTAAGTTAAACTTTGTGCAAGTCTTGAATACTTGGTAGATATCGTTTGCATTTGAAAGCAGTCAGTCCACTATAAACATATTTTCTAAATATTTATATAATTGAAAAAAAAAACGGTTTGAACCGGAATATTTCTCTTACAAGGAGATCTTGTAAGAGAAATATTCCGGTTCAAACCGTTTTACCATGAATTACTAAAAGCGTAGTATAAAGCTGCCAAGTTTCGTGGAGAACGGTTAAACAAGTGGCAGTTAGTCCGGAACACACGACAGACAGACAGATGAAAGCCAAATTCTCCAGTCTCGAAATGTAGATTTCGCTTGCTTCATTCAAGTAAATTCGCTTACTTCATACAAACGAAAGGTCTGATCTACTTTTAACTCGAAGAATAGGGACCCATTATGTCAGAAGTGTGGTGATGGTATACGACCAAACTCCAGCCTACAGACTCTTGAAAGTTATCTGCATTATTCATCTCACATCCTAAACTATTTGCTTAACTGTGACTACCGTTAAAAGTTATATAATATGTAAATATCATAGAAACCGTCATACGAAATTTATCTCCACTAAGAGAGGAGTTATGTTTGTTATAAGGCCTCAGTTACAGACAGATATTGAATTAGTGCTCTAGTTTGACAACCTCAATTTCCGAACTAGGGCTTTGAATACCAAGATTTAGGGGACTGAAATGACCTATTAGCACTGGAGTCAATTGGGCACCAGAGGAACAGGTAAATCTTACTATAACAAATCTAAACTTATACCTGTGCTTATACGAAGATATGTCGTCTAACTTCAAAAGACGACAAATCTTACACTAAACATACGTCCATAGTCCGGAAAATTTTGTCAAATACACTGATTGATTCCGAGGTTCGATGCCATAAATGCTTGGAGGATGTCTTGCCCCGACACTGACCTGCCCTCACGCCTAGGTTCACAGCGACTGTGGGATTTGCCGCTCTGTAAATTGAGAATTAATACACTAATTGACACTTCTGTCAATATTTCAGAACGTGCACGCCTACTAGCTGTTCGAGAATGGGAGTCAGGGTTATGGAAAAAGGCGCTCCCATCGCCCAACATCTGTATAATGTTGGACGACACAACCTTCCGCATTGCCACTTGCCTTCGGCTGGGTACACCTTGTGTATCCCTGCATCATTGCACCAGTGGAGTAGCCGTCGATAATCTGGGACACCATGGTCTTTCTTGTAGCAGAAGCGCAGGTCGTATATCTCGGCACGCTATTCTAAACGACATAATTCGTAGGGCTCTTTCCACCGCACTTGAACCAAATGGTTTAGCACGAAGCGATGGAAAGAGACCGGACTGTATATCGTTGCTACCGTGGAAGATGGGAAGGCCTTTGGTGTGGGACGCTACATGCGTTGACACCTTAGCACCTTCACACCTTCCAAGCACATCCGGATGTGCCGGCGCTGCTGCTGCATCGGCACATCCAGATGTGCCGGCGCTGTTGCTGCATCGGCTGAATACCTCAAACGACGTAAATATGCTAACCTAGCAGGTGATTACAAATTTGAGCCGTTTGGGGTTGAGACACTGGGGTCCGAGTGCTCGCCGCCTTTATAGAGACATTGCTAAACGCCTAATCGATGCTTCTCAGGACCAGAAGGCTGGCTATTTTCTGGCCCAAAGAATAAGTATCGCCATCCAACGTGGCAACACAGCCAGCATTCTGGGAACCTTCCCAGTCGGCAATGACGCGGAGGATTTTTTAAACGATATTTTGTAATGTAAATATTTTTAGTATATAATTATGTATATTTTGTACATTGTAATTCTTATTGTAAATAAATTCCATAATGGTATCTGATAGTATTAGTATTGTCTTAATAATTGAGAGCTCTCACTTCATTCACGCAGTACAATTTTAAACATGGTATGTAGTAATGTTTTGGCATTTTATACAACCTGTGTCCACACACACGTTACGTAAACAAACGTTAGTAACACTGCCTACAGTGAACTACTGAACTGGAAGGTCGTGGGTTCAAATCCCAAGACAAAAACTTTGTGTGATGAGCACGACCATTTGTTTTGGGTCAGAGAGTAAGTTATCTAAAATACGTTTGTATTTAGAAGTATATAAGAATATATTCCTGTATTTCAAAGCAATGAGTTTGCTTAAACCAGTCTTAAAATACTAAGATGGAAATTATAAACAAAAACTGATGTCATCTTAGCTCAGTCGTCCGAGCATTCGCCCTGTAAGGGTAAGGCCGTGGGTTCGAGTTCTGTCGATGAGATCGGTTTTTGTGATCTGTTTATAATTTATATTATCTTAGTACATAAGTATGTTTATCAGTTCTAGATCCCATAACACAAACTGATATATTAGCTTACTATAGGCTGGATGGCGCTGTGTGAAAAATGTCCCAAGCATTTACTGAACGAGCGAATGGAGTAAGCGAAGCGTCTCCATTTCGAGATTGGACAATTTGCTTTTATCTGTATGTAATGTGTGTTCCGGGCCAGCAGTCAAATTATTATTATTTTTTTTATTTTTTTTTTTTATATTTGGTTCGCCAAATTGACGCCGCCCGCCTGGTGGTAAGTCGTGACGACGTCTAGCGATTGTGGGCCACTCTCACAGCACACATTACTATTGAGAGTGGCCCTCAACTTGACGACCTACTGATGTGCCTCTTCACGCTCCGCTTAAAGAACCCAGGATTATATGTGGGAGGAAACACGTGCACAGGCAGGGCGTTCCAGGCCACTATCGTTCGGCAGAGAAACGAACGTTTAAAACGTTCGGTTCTCGCGAACATGCTATCCACTGTGTTGGGGGTGGCATCTCTGCCCGGCACGAGTCGTTCGGGATCGGAAGGAAGAGGGTGGGATCAGATTGAAGAGGTCTTCAGAACACTCGCCGTGGTAAATACGGTAGAATGCGGCCAAGGAAGCTATTGTTCGGCGCTGAGCTAGCGGCTCAAGGCTTCCCGTTACCTCCGGACAACCTATAATACGGATAGCCCGTCGCTGCATAGCGTCGAGAGCGTCCAGCAGATACTTCGCGGAGCCGTCCCAGAGGTGAGAGCAGTATTCGACGCAGGGTCTAATCTGCGTCTTGTACAGCAGACACCTCTGGTCCGGTGTAAAGAATCTCTTTACCTTATTCAGTATTCCTAGTTTCCGCGAAGCTAGCCCTATACATCTCTCGATGTAGTTTTTATTATTGAGCTCTCGACGAACGTCTATGCCAAGGATATCAAGGTTGTTCTTCATTGGTAATAATGCATTCTGAAGAGAGGGTAGGGGAAGGAAAGGGGATTTCTTCGCAGTAAATGCACACGCCTGTGTTTTGCGGGCATTGAACTCGACCAGGTTCTCGGTACCCCATTGAGAGATACTGTCGAGGTTACAGTCGAGATCAGCCACGAGTCGTCGTCTCTCCTCCTCAATCTCAGATCGCCCCGCCGTCGGACGAACCGAGTAACTCCCGTGCAGTGTGCTGTCATCTGCATAGCAATGAATGTTCCCGAGGGATAGCATATCATTGATATGCAGAAGAAAGAGAGTTGGTGATAGTACGGACCCCTGCGGTACCCCGGCATTCACTTGCAAGAAGCGAGAAGCCTGGCCATCGCAGAGGACCCGCACTCGGCGCTCGTTTAAAAAGCTGGCAATCCAGCTGCACAGTTGAGGAGGTAGACCATATGCCGGAAGCTTGGAAAGGAGCGAAGCATGCCAGACCCTATCGAAGGCTTTGGCGATGTCCAGGCTAATAGCCAAGGACTCGCCGTGCCTTTCCATAGCCCCACCCCAGACATGCGTTACGAATGCCAGAAGATCACCCGTTGATCGCTTTGGCCTGAAGCCGTATTGTCGATCATTGATTAGCGAGTGATCCTCTAGGAATTGCATGAGCTGCTTATTTATAAGGAGCTCAAGCACCTTGCAAATGACTGAGGTGACAGCTATGGGTCGATAGTTGCCTGGATCGGACCGATCCCCTTTCTTGGGGATCGGTTGTACGTTCGCCTCCTTCCAGACCTCCGGCACGAGCCCTGAAGAGTATGACAGGCGGTACAGACGCGTTAATACTGGAGACAACTCAGCTGCACATTTTCGTAGCACCACCGCCGGAATGCCGTCAGGGCCACTGGCTTTCCGCGTGTCGAGTGACCGCAGCACTGCCCGTACATCACATTGCCTGATAACAATATCAGGCATTGTGTGGCCACAGTTGGCGATGGCGGGGGGCTGCAGGCCACGGTCGTCGACCCGGGAATTAGCCGCAAAGAGGTCTGCGAGCATATCTGCTTTCTCTTGGGCTTTGTGAGCCAGTGTTCCATCTGGGTAACGCAGCGGTGGCAGCGAGGGCAGACAAAAGTTAGATTGCACGGCTTTGACCAGTTGCCAGAATCCACGGCTGCCCGTGGGATGGGAAGTGAGCTCCTGACCAAGCCGCGCGACGCGCTGGGCATCCGCTCTCTTAAAGGCCCTCTTACTCGACTTTGTGGCCCGGTTGGATCCAGGCGCAATATGCCGACTGTTTTTGTCGAACAGCTTTGGCACAATCTCGCCCGAACCAGGGACGGGCTCTGCGGATACTGGCGACATCAGTGAAAGGGATGTAATAATCCATCCCTAAACTGATCTCGCCAGCAATAGCAGAAGCACTATCCGAAGGAGCCTTTCCTACAAAGCAGCGCTGGCTCCAGGGGACGGACGCATAATAATCGCGTAGACCGTCCCAATCCGCTGACGAGTAGTGCCATAGTCGTCGTGACGTTTGTACAGGACGTGCAGGAGGTGAGATGGAATCCCAGATGGAACACTGGCTCACAAAGCCCAAGAGAAAGCGGATATGCTCGCAGACCTCTTTGCGGCTAATTCCCGGGTCGACGACCGTGGCCTGCAGCCCCCCGCCATCGCCAACTGTGGCCGCACAATGCCTGATATTGTTATCAGGCAATGTGATGTACGGGCAGTGCTGCGGTCACTCGACACGCGGAAAGCTAGTGGCCCTGACGGCATTCCGGCGGTGGTGCTACGAAAATGTGCAGCTGAGTTGTCTCCAGTATTAACGCGTCTGTACCGCCTGTCATACTCTTCAGGGCTCGTGCCGGAGGTCTGGAAGGAGGCGAACGTACAACCGATCCCCAAGAAAGGGGATCGGTCCGATCCAGGCAACTATCGACCCATAGCTGTCACCTCAGTCATTTGCAAGGTGCTTGAGCTCCTTATAAATAAGCAGCTCATGCAATTCCTAGAGGATCACTCGCTAATCAATGATCAACAATACGGCTTCAGGCCAAAGCGATCAACGGGTGATCTTCTGGCATTCGTAACGCATGTCTGGGTTGGGGCTATGGAAAGGCATGGCGAGTCCTTGGCTATTAGCCTGGACATCGCCAAAGCCTTCGATAGGGTCTGGCATGCTTCGCTCCTTTCCAAGCTTCCGGCATATGGTCTACCTCCTCAACTGTGCAGCTGGATTGCCAGCTTTTTAAACGAGCGCCGAGTGCGGGTCCTCTGCGATGGCCAGGCTTCTCGCTTCTTGCAAGTGAATGCCGGGGTACCGCAGGGGTCCGTACTATCACCAACTCTCTTTCTTCTGCATATCAATGATATGCTATCCCTCGGGAACATTCATTGCTATGCAGATGACAGCACACTGCACGGGAGTTACTCGGTTCGTCCAACGGCGGGGCGATCTGAGATTGAGGAGGAGAGACGACGACTCGTGGCTGATCTCGACCGTAACCTCGACAGTATCTCTCAATGGGGTACCGAGAACCTGGTCGAGTTCAATGCCCGCAAAACACAGGCGTGTGCATTTACTGCGAAGAAATCCCCTTTCCTTCCCCTACCCTCTCTTCAGAATGCATTATTACCAATGAAGGACAACCTTGATATCCTTGGCATAGACGTTCGTCGAGAGCCCAATAATAAAAACTACATCGAAAGATGTATAGGGCTAGCTTCGCGGAAACTAGGAATACTGAATAAGGTAAAGAGATTCTTTACACCGGACCAGAGGTGTCTGCTGTACAAGACGCAGATTAGACCCTGCGTCGAATACTGCTCTCACCTCTGGGACGGCTCCGCGAAGTATCTGCTGGACGCTCTCGACGCTATGCAGCGACGGGCTATCCGTATTATAGGTTGTCCGGAGGTAACGGGAAGCCTTGAGCCGCTAGCTCAGCGACGAACAATAGCTTCCTTGGCCGCATTCTACCGTATTTACCACGGCGAGTGTTCTGAAGAGCTCTTCAATCTGATCCCACCCTCTTCCTTCCGATCCCGAACGACTCGTGCCGGGCAGAGATGCCACCCCCACACAGTGGATAGCATGTTCGCGAGAACCGAACGTTTTAAACGTTCGTTTCTCTGCCGAACGATAGTGGCCTGGAACGCCCTGCCTGTGCACGTGTTTCCTCCCACATATAATCCTGGGTTCTTTAAGCGGAGCGTGAAGAGGCACATCAGTAGGTCGTCAAGTTGAGGGCCACTCTCAATAGTAATGTGTGCTGTGAGAGTGGCCCACAATCGCTAGACGTCGTCACGACTTACCACCAGGCGGGCGGCGTCAATTTGGCGAACTAAATATAAAAAAAAAAAAAAAAAAAAAAAAAAAAAAAAAAAAAAAAAAAAAACAGTTATACGACTGATAGCGTGACATTCGCAACAAAACACCTAGTTTAATGTGAGACAGTGCACATTTGTCGCGCTAACACATCGCGTTATTGTATTACTAGTATTATAGTTTAACAATAGGTACTCATTCAAAGACAGTTTATATTATTTTACCTACTCTTTAATTTGTGTATTGTGTGATAAATGAATCAGAATGAGTGAAGAAACGCAACCTGTTTCTGATCATTCGATGTTATCAAAACCTAGTAAGTACAGTA
Organism: Nudaria mundana; assembly: GCA_963556515.1. Classification (NCBI taxonomy): domain Eukaryota; kingdom Metazoa; phylum Arthropoda; class Insecta; order Lepidoptera; family Erebidae; genus Nudaria; species Nudaria mundana. Next base: position 21,889,324 of record OY748296.1, read on the forward strand.
AATACTATGTATCTAGGGATAATAATTATTTAAAGGTGCTTCTGATAAAAATAGCATCTGAAGGTAAACTTCTTCATCGCACTTATCTGAAGTAAACACAGCCAATCACAGCGTCCTACCAGCAGGGCGAGCATGGCGGTAGGAAGAGTTTGTCGATAACCAATGATGTCGCAAAAAAATATATATGACGTTTTTTGAAATTTCCTGCTTTTCGACAAACTCTTGCTACCGCCATGCTAGCCCTGCTGGATTGAATTGAGTCCTTCTCTTTCATTCATCAGCTAATTTATTTATTTTTTCCTTCACTTATTTTAACGTTCCATTTTCACATAATTTATGACACTAAATACTACTTGGTAGGTATCTCTCTTATCATTATAATAAACATGTGATAGGTAAAATAAAAAGAAACAGATTTTATTTTTGTTGTTTGTACCTTGGAATGTAAAATATTTATAATAAAAAAAGTCATTCCAAAAAAAATAATATCCGTATAACCAAATATTGTTAACTACGTACCTGTGGGTCACACTATAACTTTTGCTTAACTTAAAAAGACAACATGTAAAAACCAAAATATTATGTTTATTGCTTTTCAAAATACTCTCCTTTACATTTTAAACATTTGTTCATGCGATCTAACCATTTTTTAAAATAGGAGGACCACAGATCTGAAGGCATGTTTTCTACGTTCTGATTGAACGCTATCACAGCCTCTTCGGAGTTGGTAAAAGTGAAACCTCTCATCAAATCTTAGCTTTTGGGAAAAATACAGAAATCACAGGGTGCTAGGTCGGGTGCGCAGGATGGGTGACGAATTATTTGTACTATTTCGGAAGCTAAAAATGACTTTATTTGGTTGGCCGTGTGTGAAGAAGCGTTGTCATGATGTAGGAGAACGCGGCATTTGGGTCGTCTTTCGCGAACTTTTTCTAACACCCTGGGTAAACAAATGGTAGAATACCACTCGGCATTAACACTCTTTTGATCTTCAAGTGGAATTGTACAGATGGGACGCCTTGCTGAGAAAAAAAACGCAGGCGAGAAACGTTGGAAAAAAATCATTTTTTTACCAACGTTTCTCGCCTGCCTCACTTTTGTTGGCTTGTTCTCATTTTCAAACACCCATTCACAAGATTGCTGTTTTTTTTCGGGTTCAAAACAATAAATCCACGTTTCGTCTCCTGCGAAAATGTCATAACCAGCATTAGAATGTCCGTGGTCGTACTTCAGTAGCATCTGTGACCATAGCACCATTCCACGCGAACCCGCTTCTGCTCCGCTGTCAGTTCATGAGGGATCCAGTGACAACAAAGTTTCCGAACTTTAAATTCTATGTGTAAAATTTTCTGGATTTGATTCGTACCAATCCTCAATAGTCCTCGAATTGTCTCATAGGTAATCCGCGGGTTTTCTTCAATTAACCGCTTAACAGTAGCCACATTATTTTCGTTGACAGCAGTTGAAGGCCGTAATTCGTCATGTAAAGAAACTCGACCTCTCTCAAATTCAGCAAACCATCGCCTCACGGTGCTCAAACAAGGTGCTTCTCTCTTGCGGAGAAGGGGAATTTTTAAAATCATAAAAAATCATCGCTCTAAAATCTTTTCGACTTAATTCCATTTTCGTTGCATACGTAGAACTTTGATGTGTGATAAAAAACAATTGACAAATATTGGATAGAAACAGGCGTTGCCTGGCGAAAATGGCTGTTCTCTCTGAGACAGTCCTGAGAATGCCTCGTTTAGAGGTGAAACAATTGTCGACGTTTTATTGTCTTTTGTTTTTGTGAAAATAATGCTATTATGTTTTGAAAAGTTTTAACATCTTACTTACCATTAAAGTGACAAATGATTTCCCGCCAATTGTTTTTTTTTATTACTAAGAAGGTTGCAACGTTTAAAAAAATATAACATTTGAAATTCAAAATAGTTCCGATTAGCTAGAAATGCAAACCTTTAGTGTGCCCCATGTATAATATTTTCATAATAATAGTTTTAAGGTATATTATGTATTTATGGGCGGAAGAGTAGTAAAGTAAATTCCTTTTCATATGCATTATACATGCTTAGGAAAACAGCCAGCCAAACAACCGTACTCACTTCATATCATGGCTATGTTGCACCTCTCTTGAGATATGGCATAATTTTCTGGGGCAATTCAACCAATAAAGAGGCTGCATTTGTGGCACAAAAGAGATGTATCCGTTCAATATGCCATTTGGGACCTATGGAAAGCTGCAGGCCCTATTTCTTACGGTTGAATGTTTTAACTTTGCCATGTATATATATTTTGGAGACAGTAATATTTGTTAGAAAAAATAGACATTTATTTGCAAATCTGAACAGCAAAAGACATAATTTAAATTTGAGAATGCCAGCAAATAAAACTGAGTATATGAATAAGAGCTTTCTATGTATGGCCCCTCGGCTATACAATAAGTTACCAAAGGAAGTGCTAAATATAGATAAAATAGATTTATTTAAAGGTAGTGTAAAATCTATATTGATGAGAAAATGTATGTGTACTCAGTTGATGAATTTCTAAATGAGAAGGTGTGACCCTACATTGACATACAAATTTTATTTTATTTATATTACATATTGACTGAAGTGCTATTATCCTATATTTTATCATAAAACACCCTAATTTTACATTAAAATTTAAATTTATTTTGTTGTGTACCTAATCACATAATTATGATGTCTGCTTATCTGACATTTAAAATTTTGTTTTATTTGAATTATACTTACAAATTAATTAATCATAATGTTGACTCATCAGATTAGACTAATCAGACATCGTAATTACTTACTTCATTATGCCTGCTAATTACGCATGCCAGTTGGCGGAAATATGGTGGAACTAAAACTATTATTATACCTCTGTACTTACCTGTATTTCGCAAAAAATAAAGAATTGAATTGAATTGAAGAACAAGTTAATTTAAGATCTATAACTTTTCTCAAGTATAAATTAATAAATAAAAAAACGAGTCTGACTCGCGCGCAAAAATATCACTTTTGTTGTATCTCCCTTAAATATTTATTACTAGCTGATCGCCGCAGCTCCGCCCGCGTGATTTAGTTTACTCGTTCCCGGTTCCCGTGGGAACACATTACCGGGATAAAAAGTAGCCTAGTTACTCAGCGTGAATGTAGCTTTCCAATGGTGAAAGAATTTTTGAAATCAGCACAGTAGTTTTTGAGTTTATTCATTACAAACATACAAATCTTTCCTCTTTATAATAGTTTGTATACGTAGTATTATATATTATATATTATTTATTCTGTCTTTTAGTATTTGTTGTTATAGCTGCAACAGAAATACATCATCTGTGAAAATTTCAACTTTATAACTATCACGGTATCACCCAACGCAGAGGGACGGACGGACAGCGAAGTCTCAGTAAAAAATCGAAATAATAAATTATTATTGACGTATTGGTAGTGACTAGGCAGTATAACCAAGTGACCTAATAGCACATACCTATTTATAGGAACCTCATTTTCTTTCTCAAACAAAATTACAATCCTGGTCGAGAACCGGGTATTCCCCGTTTCTTTAGGTTGAGTTAAGAGCGTGTACGCCGTCTATGCGCAGTTTGACTCAAAAACAATACTTTTCAAACCTGTTAATATCGTGAACTACTTATCTTACAAAAATGTTAATTACTAATAACTTTAGGAAATTGTGTAGTCTCAATAGTTAATAGAGAAAATATTTCGATTAATACAGTATTTGTGCATTCTATCAAGATAACCTAACAGAGGTTTTCTCAATTACCCTTTCAGCGTTAATTTCGAAGCTGCAAATATATGAAACTACTGACAAAATTATTTGACAAAACATATAAACCAATCGATAAAATCCTTAGGAAAATGGTTAGTTAAAAAGATTTTATGATTTAGGTATATTATTACAAGAAATTAAAATTCGAACAATGTGAAATATTAGGAAATTTAAAAGGTTTTTTCACCGATATATCTTATTAAATTCAATATAATAATAATTCAAGTTAAAAGATGAATATCTTTTTTTTAAATACCTAGTTTGAATTTTTAATAAATTTATTACTATTAGTTTTCTATAAATTTTTGAAAACTATTATAAAACGTAGCGCGTCAATCTATTCAAATCAGTTCGCCGCGTGGCTTTCAAGAGTGAGGATGTGTCGCTCGGCGCTCTGAATGACCTGTGTTGACCTTTGCCGTGCGTATAAGGATAGCAGACATTTATAGCGTCATCGAAAAATCTTGGTACTTTGGTAAGTAAAATATTATATGATTTTTTTAGGCAGACAATATTTTTAGTCACATCAAATTAAATTTCAGCCGCAATGGGAAATAAAACCAAGTTATTTTTAGCGAAGAAACGAAAACGAAAAATAATACAAATTTGGAAAAGGCAAGAGCTATAAGGTATATATGATATATATGCTATACTAGCTTCAACCCTCGGCTTCGCCAAATTAAAATATACACTTTCGCATCCTTATATGAATATTGTGTTTTATCTGGATCCTAATAACGCTAAGAGGAAATGTACATACTAATAAGTGACTTAGTTTGTAGTGTTTAGTGGTACTTTTTACTATTAGTCTACTTGAGCCAGGTTTTATTTCAGAAAGGCCCGTTAACCATGGCAATTTCAATTGTAGTTCAATGCCATAGATTTACACGATTAACATACTATTTTTTTTAGGTGCGAAGGGGCTGTACCAACATCTTTAGGGCCCCAGCGACCTCACCTGCTCGTGGCGCACCTGCTGATCAACGGACGAGGTTAATTTACGGTACCTATAGAGTGGCTATCCCGAACAACGCGTACCGGGCAGAGATGCCACTCCCACACAGTGGATAGCATGTTCGCGAGAACCGAGCATTTTAAGCGTTCGTTTCTCTGCCAAACGATAGTGGCCTGGAACGCCCTGCCTGTGCACGTGTTTCCTCCCACATATAATCCTGGGTTCTTTAAGCGGAGCGTGAAAAGGCACATCAGTAGATCGTCAAGCTAAGGGCCACTCTCTATATTAGTGTGCTGTGAGAGTGACCCACAATCGCTAGACGTCGTCACGACTTACCACCAGGGTTTGGTCAATTTGGCGAACCAAATATAAACCAAATATAAATTAAAAAATATTGATATTATTTTATCCTAAGTCTGTTTCGTTTTCATATTTTTTTTATTTAATAACAAGGTTTGTGTGCTTATTGGTTTATGGTTTCGCTACAGGCAATGTAAAGGAAACTCAAGTGATGAAGGAGTAACGGGAACAGTTCAGTATGACCATGCAAAATGTCATGACGAAGGAGCAAAATGGTAGACCCACGAAAGTCCAGGTCGATGCCGCTGAGAAAGGGTTCTTTAAGCGGAGCGTGAAAAGGCACATCAGTAGGTCGTCAAGCTGAGGGCCACTCTCTATATTAGTGTGCTGTGAGAGTGACCCACAATCGCTAGACGTCGTCACGACTTACCACCAGGGTTTGGTCAATTTGGCGAACCAAATATAAACCAAATATAAATTAAAAAATGTTGATATTATTTTATCCTAAGTCTGTTTCGTTTTCATATTTTTTTTATTTAATAACAAGGTTTGTGTGCTTATTGGTTTATGGTTTCGCTACAGGCAATGTAAAGGAAACTCAAGTGATGAAGGAGTAACGGGAACAGTTCAGTATGACCATGCAAAATGTCATGACGAAGGAGCAAAATGGTAGACCCACGAAAGTCCAGGTCGATGCCGCTGAGAACTACTACTGAGAATTTATAAAGATGTTATTTCCTTCTTTTCTTTTGTTTCATTTCTCTCTACACTAAATCCCAAGTACGTAGTCGCAAGCAGAAGCTAGTGTTAAATAAGGGTCTCCCTTGTTTGACTGGAAGGAATTGGCAAATGTTCACTTCCCAAAAAAATTTCGCATAATTTCATTTGCCAAATTATTAGTTAGCAAAAAATATATTCACAAAAACTTTTAACGTAAACCTAATGTTTTGGAAATGAACGTTTAAACTGTAACTTGTTTATCAACGGGAACACCCACATACTCCGAAAAACTTTATTCCGAATTTCGATGTTCCGATTTTCAAAATTCCGAATTTCATAATACCTAAGAATTGTAATGTCTATTATGAAAACTCACATTACTTATTTTACCGAAAGTCATGCGATTTGTTAGTTTTTCGATTTTCATACGTTCGAAGAGTCAAATGCTCGAAGGGTTCTCGGTCCGAAACACCCGCTGGTGGAGCACGGAATCGATGGCCCCCACGAGCAACCAGCTTGCGGTCGGAGCCACACATCTCAAGGCCCATTGCCGGAACAGATCGTCGCGAGCCTCCTGTCTCCAGCGATCGACCTGCTCCGGCAACGGGCGACCTCCTAGTTGTAAGTGGGTTAGGTTAGGCTAGAACTGTGACCACAACAGAGCGCGAGCCAAGCGAGTGAAGCGAGCGTGCCGCAGCAGCGGCTGGCGTAGCGCCGGAATCGATTTGTATTATATAAAAAAATTGGGAAACATACTTTGGCTATTTAGGTATTTTAATAATCAGAATTCGTATTGTTGATGTTTCGAAATATCATTAAGTCGGACTTTTTGTTATTCGATCTATTGAAGCTCGGTATTTTGAGAGTAGTAATTATAAACGTTAGGAATATGGAAATTTAGGAATTATAAAAATAGGAATAATGATCAATCGGAGTTATCTTCGGAATTTTGAACCAGTCGGAATTATGAAAATCGGTATTTTGAAATTCGTATTTGTGACTGACGGAATAAAGTTATTCGTATTTATGTAGTGTACCTTTTATCAACTAGTACAACTTTTAATATTTTTTATTTAGTCAAATATTTCAGTTGGAATAACAGTTTTTACGCAAAATCAAATAAGCCAAATATTTAGTATAGTCAGTTTTCAATTCTCCCTTTCCCATTCAGTCAAATGCTTCATGCGACAATGGGGTGCATTTTAGCCAATAAGCTCTGCTGCATATGCTGTGAGACGGATTAGGCAGTTGACAGATGTAGCTACTGCTAGGCTAGTTTACTTTGGTTACTTCCATAGCTTGATGTCCTATGGAACTCTATATCTGCCGCATCAGATATAGAAACAATTTTTATATTACAAAAGAGGGCAGTCCTTCGAAATATTGCAATGGTATAAAAAATGGGTTGTTAAAATTTGTTTGGGTAATTAAATTTTGTCAAAATCTTTTCGGCAAAACGGCAGGCACCCGTAAAATAAACTACTAAGTTTTAATTGAATACCAAAAAAAAATCATAAATTTATGATTTATTTTTTTAAACTAACTACACTGAAACTATAATGTTCACTTGAACGGATCAAGATACATTAGTTTGATTATAGCACGCCAGCGCTTCACACACAGTAATTACACTCGTGTCCGTGCTTCTTATCCTTCTTATCTTATCCTATAAAACTGTTAACTTGTGATCAATAATTTTTCAGAGTCGCCCCTAGGAGTTCGCCATTTACAAATATGTTTACTATTCTTTGCGATGCTGTTTGCTTTCTTCTTGCGGGTCAGCATGAACATGGGCATGGTGGCTATGACTGATTCTAATAAAGATAATGTAAGTAAAACCAACTACGTATGACAAAACGAACAAGAATTGGTGGCTATATTAACAATGGATACAATTTACTATTCAAAGGGAGTAGCTAACGTTTGCATTGTAGCATTGACAATTTGGACACTTATCTATATATTTAATATGACAATTTCTCTGTCTGTCCATCCGTCGCGTTTTTTAATTATAATTAATAATACATACATTTGAATGAAATATTTTTTCTTTTTTTTATGTTTGAGGCGATACAAAGTTCCGATGCTCTTTTAATGGTAAATAGTCAAAAAAAATACTCAAACTGATACAGAATATATAAATTTGACTTTGGCCTTTGTCTTACATACCTACATAATAATCTCACCTATATCCCAGGAGGTAAGCAGAGGAGCAGGAGGTAAACGGGCGTCATTTCATTACACGCCCGCATTTCGGCATTAGTTTTATAAATTGGTCTTACAAAATAGGAATAAACCTGTTGCCTAAACTCCAACACCCAAGACCAATGTCAGGTTCGTACCTGGAATATTTGCCATTAATCACCAGAAACGTCCAACTACAAAAAAAATACTACGAGTAATTTACTTTTGGTAGATTGTAACATTGTAATTTCATTACACTCCCAAAATGTAAACAAACATTTGTCATGATATGAACGTCATTAGTGTCAGTGGATGTATAGATGTCAACTCGACAAACGTCAAGTCTTGACTATGATTCATTCACCATACGGGTTTCTACGCATTGTATAGCGCACCCTATCGGATCTAGTGAGAACTTGGCAAAATACGAGCTAGCCAAATCAGACATTTTCTCTTAAAAAGGTAAATGTCTGTGGTAATGCAGATTTTTTACATCTATCGTTGAGTTTCCGGCTGACGACAAGACTTCCTTGTAAAAAGTGGTTTTAAACTAGTTTTTGGATAAAGGAAGAATCTCGAAATAGCTCGCTAGTTGATAAAAAGCCAGTGCGAGCTGTTGAGAACCTCTTTCACCACTTATATCTCTTTATTGTCTGACATTTATATGCGATTTCTACGTTCCGCACCTAACCTAAAAGTACCAGTCTTAAAAGGAGTATTATACTTGTGGCAAACAGTATCAAATTAAACGAAGCAGTCGTCGACACAGATCAAAAGTTCTGTTTACCGTGATCTCAAGAATCTGTGAACACCCACTCCTATCCCATTTGGACAGAGAGGTGGCCAGCATTTTTTTTCTTTGTTTTAGGCAACGAAGGGCGTGTTTCTGTCTTGATATATCCCTGGAGAACTTGGTGCCGGCATTCTGAGGTTGTCGAAGTCTCTGGAGCAGTACAAAATCTGATAAGTCTACGTCGTGGATATACGAGGTCACAGTACAAAGGTCACCCTGCCATCTTCAGCTGACTGCGTAGACCAAGTGTTAAAGCTAAGTACTTGCTCAACCACTAATCCCCTGATCTTTATTAATAAATCTGTCTCAAATACTTCCAAGAACCATCGGAGTCATCAAAATTCAAGAACAAAATAATTTCTGTACCTTTCATTTGTAATTTAAGAAGTAGGCTAGAAGGTACCTACCTATCTTTTGTGTAAACTTAATAACTCTATTCAATACCCATTGTTTAAATGTTTTAAGGTTATAATAATATACTGTCTGTGAACCCTCTCACTGTGCCTTATTGAAATCTCCTATCATCACACACTGTTCGTATGTGAACTGGCGCCCTGGGATAACTCTAAATAGTCTCATTGCTCTCTTCGTTGATCCCGCTGGTGGCTGAGGTTGACTTCTCAGTGTTACAAGTGGCGCCCAACGTGGGGCCGGACTAACAGGGACATCATCAGTTCATATCAACAGCTGATCACTGAACTGAGGGATAACTTTGACATACCTGATTATGATTACCAGATGCGTGATAAAATTAGGCGTCGTATACAAGCCCGAACCGAGACAATGGCAAGTTACATTTCGATCATGTCTGGCAGGTTCTCAAGACTTTCTTTCCCTATGTCTAATAATGATAAATTAGATATCTTAATGCATAACATAAGACCGGACTACATGAAGGAACTTGCCTTCCATGAAGTCGAGAGTGTCGATCAATTAAAATCTTTAGGTAAACGTTTGGAGTTGGCCCAAAGCTTTAAAGCGCCCGAGCTCGATACATTTAAAATCTCTTCGGATTTAAATAGACTCTAACTTAGAAACTTAGTTAAACCTGTAAAACAGGTTTTCCTTGTAGAAAATAGTCTCAACTAATAAACTCTTTCCAGTCGATGAGAACAGACCCTCAACGAGTATAAAGTGTCTACTATGTGGAGACTTTGACCACAGTGCATAATCATGTGAGCGCTCGAGGGAAATATTGTGCTTTAGGTGTGGTAAGAAAGGTGTGAAAAGGCCTGACTGCCCTAAATGCAACATGCCTCTAGAGCCAAAGAAAATAGCTTGCATGAGTCTGACACCGGACGTGGTGGAAAGTGGAACCGCACCAACTGCTTCTCGCTGTGAACCTCTTTTCAAAAAAGAGGTAAATGATATTCCACCCTATCTCAAGGTGAGAATACTCAACTTAAATGTATTAGGTCTCTTAGATTGGGGTGCGTCATGCTCTATGCTAGGCAATAACTCACACCGCACATTCTTAGATCTAGGGTTTAAAGTGGAAAGCTTTAACTCGGATCGTAGCTTCACTATTACGACTGCTGACAGCACTAAACTTAAGTGCTTAGGCTATGTCTCTTTACCTGTCTTATAATATATAATTCTACTATTAAAGTAATTAAATTTTATGTCGTCCCAGAGATCACCGCTTCGATGGTATTTGGGATAGACTTTTGGCATCAGTTTGAGTTGGCAAGAATTTGATTTCACAAACTGTTCCTTCTGTTAGGGTTGGTTAGTGTAATCCCATAGTCAGGCTGAGCCAGTTGAATCTTGATATAGAGCACAGCAAGGGCAAGGTTCATGTTGTCCCAGATGCTTTGTCTCGTGTCAAGATTGACTCGGTGGACTGTACTATGAGTAAAGATCCATGGTACTTACATATTAAGGATAGGGTCACTAAACATCCTAAATACTACCCTAATTTTAGCATTAGGAAAAATCTCTTGTACAGGTACACTAAAAATAAATATAATCGTACAATATGAAATTTCAGTCGAAACTGGTAGTTCCACAAGAGGATAGGTTTGAGTTACTAAGAAAACATCATGATGACACTGTAAGTGAACATCTAGGCGTGTGGAAAACCCATAAAAGTTTGTCACTTAAGTATTTTTGGCCTCTAATGTACGAGAGCGTGACGAAATACGTAGGGAGTTGCGAAGTATGCAAACTACGTAAACTCGTCAATACATCTGGTCCATGGTTTTATGGGTACTCCTAAAACTGTCACCAAGCCGTTTGAAGCCATTTCTTGTAAGTTGCTGGGACCATTTCCAGTCTCCGGGAATAACGGGATAATAAAAGGACGGCAACTGGTGCTGCAGTCGCCAGGTTCATGGAAAAGAATGTGATTCTAGTTCACGGAGCATGTAAAACTATTTACATGGATAAATAATAATAATAATAAGTAATAATAAAAGTCTACAAATATGAAGCGAAGTTTTGACAAACGTCAACTATCAAAATATCAGAATGTTACGAGAAAATAAATGAATGATTATGGATAGCGATGTTAACAAGAGCAAGGAGTAAAAATGCACAGATAACACCCCCAGACTCATCACTTAGCTCCGCCTCGCAAGCGCTGGACCGCAGTCCTGCGACACAAGTGCTTGCTGAGGCGTCGAGCTCATCGTCAAGTGATGAGTATTTTTCCCCGCCCACGTCGCCAACACCTGTACGCCGGCGAGGGAGAGGCCGGCTGCCGAGCAGTTTGGGGCCCCGAAGCCTACCAGCTTCGAGTAGGGTCCCCACTATCGGTGGTATTGTGCACCGCATACGATGGACTTCATCCATCAATGAAAACGTCATGCGGGCATATTATGAGGCTACAGAAGGGGAAACCAACCTGACTGCGTACCGTTCAAGGATGCTCCCTTTGTTTCAGGCTCTTGAACCAACAATGACCGTTGCCGTCCAGTGACTATCGGATCAAGTGCGGGCTATCCAACGATGCAAGTTGTTGGATCAACCTGTGCTTGATCGACTACGCCTGGAAGTGTTATCTACTCGACCAGCTCCAGCGTCAACGAGAGCACCGTCACCTGCTACACACACGGTTGCAACTAGTGCCACTTTAGTTGATACCGTGCTCGACGTGGGAGATGATACGAGTGATATATCTGTCCAGGTAAGCGAACAATTAAGGAGTACTTTGGAAGATGTGATCTCTCAGTATAGGTTTTCACCTAATTCTAGACCCTGGCTACCACGCTTATCCATGCATAGACGAAATCTGGCGTTGATGGGAGCCCTGAATGCGTTGCTAGCTCCATACTTACGGAATAGCAATGATTTGCTAGATACCCACTCGATTCTTTACTGTGGAGCTATTACCGCTTGTCGTGTTGCATGCGTTAAATTCCCTGAATTTAACCGTGCACCACGATCGGATGGTGGTATGGCAGGCAAGAATCGAGTGACGTATCGGCACATTTAGAACTCTCATTTCGCAGCTTATCTGTTTTAGCCGGGGAAATAGTCGTCCCCGGGTCATGCGTTTCATGACTCAGGCATTTGCTGGGACCGCTATTCGTCCCCAGTAATACTTAGCCAAAATCACGGAACGTATTGACTTTCTGAAACAGAAAGTGTATGCATGGGCAAGCCGTATCCGTCGTTATAGAGAGCGTGTAAATAGATACTGACAGAATCGCATCTTCCAAAGTGACCAAAGGAAGGTGTACCGAGAGTGGGAGGGAACTGGACAACGTTTGAGCGACGAAATACTGCCAGATACTCACACCATGAATCAATTTTGGCGTGACATATGGTCGGTTCCCGTCGAACATTCGGAGGGCGACTGGATCCGTGTCGTCGAGCGTAAATGCAGTATCATCGAACCCATGGAGTCTATTACCATAGACTCCGAAGATGTTAGTTGTGCAATTCGTACGGCCCCGAACTGGTAAAGTCCTGGGCCGGATGGATTGCACAACTTTTGGATAAAGTGGGTTCAGAGGTCGCATGAACGCTTGGCAACACAGTATCAAGAAGCCCTCGAGTCTGGTTCCTTACCCGCTTTTATGACCACTGGCATCACCTTCCTGCTCCATAAATCAGGTAGTACCACGGAACCTAAAAACTATAGACCTATCACTTGCTTACCTACCATCTACAAGCTCCTTACATCCATTCTGAGAATTAAATTAAATTCACACATAATGTCTAACAACATTTTAGATAACGCTCAGAATGGATGTAGGGCTGGGTCACGTAGTACTAAGGAGCTACTCCTTATTGACATGGCCATTAGCCAACAGGTTAAGCGGAGTAGGGGCGCCCTCTCTACTGCCTGGATTGACTACAAGAAGGCCTATGATTCGGTGCCTCATTCATGGCTGAGGAGGATTTTAGAGTTATAAAATTAATCCGACTCTTAAATCCTTCTTAGTCTCGTGTATGGGGCAGTGGACCACAGTCCTTCGTCAACCAGGTAGTGGTGGGTACGCCTCTGATTCGCATGACTTGATAAGGATAGAGCGTGGTATATTCCAGGGCGACAGTTTAGTCCACTGTGGTTTTGTTTAGCACTGAATCCACTTAGCACATTGCTGAAGGATTCAGGGCTAGGCTATCGGTTTCGTAGAGGGGGTGAGGTTATTTCTCACCTGATGTATATGGATGACCTCAAACTATTCACATTCATAAGCACCAAGATTTAGTGACATTATTAAAAACTACGGAAGTTTTTAGTAATGCCATTAAGATGGAGTTCGGTGTTGATAAGTGTGCGATTATGCATGTACAGCGGGGGAAGGTTGTAAATTCACCGAATCTACAACTTTCCGAGATAATAACTCTCAGATCTCTCACCGAGACCCAAACATACAAATACCTAGGTATGTCAGAGTCATTGGGTATAGCGGTAGAGGATATTAAGAAATCGGTGAAAGAACGTTTTTTTGGCCGCCTGACAAAAGTTCTTAACAGTTCTTTGTTCGGTGGTAACAAAATGCGGGCTTTCAACGGTTGGGTGATACCTTTATTGTTGTACTTCTTTGGCATACTTAGGTGGACTCAAACGGAACTAGACGCCCTGTATAGGCGAGTCCGTCAACAACTGATATTGCATCGAATGTTACACCCACGATCGTCTGTCATGAGACTGTACATTCCACGGAAGTGGGGGGTTGAGGCTTTTTGAATGCCAAGAACCGTGAAGTGTGCAGTCTCAGGGATTACTTTCTACAGAATGGATGTGACATTCATTGCGATGTTGTGAAGGTTGTGAAGACCGTAAGGACGTATGGAAGAGCAAGGAGCTTCACGGGCGGTTCTACCGAGTCTTAACAGGACTCGATGTAGACCTGCTCGAATCGGTGAACTGGCTGCGTTTTGGGGACCTCTTTGGGGAAACTGAAGGTTTCGCCTGTGCAATTGCAGATGAGGTTATCAAGACGAACAACTATCGGAAATACATCATGAAGGACGGTACGGTCGACATTTGTCGAGCGTGCCACCGTCCTGGTGAATCACTTCACCATATTATTTCCGGTTGTTCGTATCTTGCTAACACTTAGTACTTGCATAGGCAAGTAGCCAGGATCATCCACCAGCAACTTGCTCTTCAATATGGTCTTATTGAGTCTGAAGTACCGTACTATAAGTACACACCAGTGCCAGTTCTTGAAAATGGTCGTGCATTGCTCTACTGGGACCGATCAATCATCACGTTGGTTGATCGGAACCAGCGTAGGGCAGTGCTCGTCGATATCGCCGTCCCACATGACGAGAATCTCGTTAAGGCAGAGAAGGACAAACTTAGTAAGTACCTCGATCTGTCCTTCGAGATAACCGCCATGTGAGACGTAGACTCGACGATCATTGTCCCGGTGGTCGTTTCGGCAAACGGATTAATAGCGAAGAGTCTCGATCAACATCTCAAGAGACTCTCGTTAGATTTTTGGATCAAGAGTCAGATGCAGAAGGCTGTTATCCTCGACACGTGCCGTATTGTTAGGAGGTTTCTTAGTCTGTAGCCTCCACCGCCGGTAGTTTGGGTCCTACTCCACTACTGGTGGGTCACTATTTTTTATATTTTTAATGTGTTTTTTAAAAATGTATTTAAAAATGTATAAAATAAGAATAGAAATGAATAAACGATATAATAATAATAAAACTTTATTTCAGACTCATGATCCATACATAAATTACAAAGATTAGAACAAAAATAATATAAATAAAAATACAAACAATCAATTAATTAATATCCCTGTATGTGAACTGATTAACTATAATATAAGCTTCAATGTCACTCGACATTACAACTTATACAATCAATCAGTTCACAGTTTTCATGTGGCAACTTTTATCCATCTCTTATACGTATCTGTAAACATTAACCTTTCAGATAGGCTCCTTACAATAGAATTCTGACACTTGTCAACCCTGGTCATGAATCCAGCAATGCGAGACCTTTGGATGGCATTAAAAGAGTTAACGCGTGCCTCTAGAAACATGCCCGACGCACTACAATATCTTGACAGTCCATTTAATTGCCTAAAGATATTATTATAGAACTTCGATATCGCCCATGGGTTGTGAAGGTCAGATGGCAGTCGCTTCACGGAAAATATCGAAGTTCAGCCGAATCGCAGTTAGACTGGAAAGCCGACCCCAACTGAGTTGGGAAAAGGCTCGGCGAATGATGATTATTATAGGCAACTCGTATACTGTCGTGCGACTTTTGTGTGTAATTAGTCCAGAGTTGATAAGTGTAAAAACTCTGACAAAAGGCTCGGAATAAAGTTATTTTTACTTGTATTGAGGACTTAGAGAACCTTCTTATAAGCATATTGCCCATGTGTGAGTAGTTTTCTCACATACTCCTTCTCAGCAAGTGAGTGAATTTACCATTATGAATTGCAGGCCGTTGTCCACTCACCAATGTGTGAGATTCTTAGTATGTGAGTAGCCCCCTAAGCCATACAAAGTGCCCTCCGTTGTCGCTCGATATCGGCGTCATCCTTCAGCTTTGAAGTCACGACATGACCAAGGTACTTGAAAGACTCCACAATTTTTATCGGCTGTCCGTTAATAAAAACACCCGGTATACTGTCAGGTCCCTTATTAGCCCTAAATACCACCATCTCCGTTTTTTTACATTATAGACTAGGTCATGTTCCCTAGCATACCACTGACAAATGTCGATTAATCTCCGCAACCCCTTGATTGTAGGGCTAAGCATCCGCATAACTCAAATTATTAGCATACCTATCGTCCAGTTTGAGCCCGACTGGTGTGCCACTTAGCTCCACAATCAAGTCGTTGATGTACAGGTTAAACAGATCAGGAGAAGTGACACCCCCTTGCCTTACTCCCTTAGACAGTCGGTAACTGTCTGACAACTCGATTCCTCGTCTAATATTGTTGGTCTGATTACGGTACCAGTAACTAAGCAATCCTACAACCTCACTTGGGGTACTCGTACGGTCAAGCTTAGCCCACAATTGCTCGTGGTTCAGGGTATCAAAAGCGCAGCTAAGGTCAAGGAAACAGGCATAAACACTTGTCCCTCCCTGCTTATATTGTTTCACAATTTCCTTTAAAGAAAAAAATCGCCATATCAGTAGATGCATGCGCTCGAAAACCGAATTGGCCGTCATCGATTTTAAATTCAGGTGCTAAGAAGGTATGTATGAGTCTTTCCAGCAACCTGGCCACTACTGTGGCGAGTAATATGGGCCTATAGTTAGCCACACTCGAGATATCCCCAGTTTTGTTTTTTGTGATAGGTACAACTACTGTTTTAATCATTTTGTCGGGTAAGAAACCATGTCGCAGACATAAACTAAAAAATATCGCAAGTACTTCACATACATGCGGACCGGCATACTGTAAATGTTCCAAGCTCAGCCCGTCATCACTTTCCCCGCTTCATTTTTCTAAAAACATCTACGACATCCCTATTCCCTATGGTGATAATGGGTCTCAATTTGTTAGTAACAAATTTAAAGATCTCTTAACTAAATATAACATACCTAACCTTACCTTACAGACTTTCGACTGGAGTATACAGAAGCAAAGCGTAATCTTCTCTTCATTCTTCTGGGGATACCTCATCCTCCAGTTGCCTGCTGGAGAACTGGCTGCCAAGTTCGGTGGCAGTATACTACTGACTATTGTAGTTGCCGGCAACGCTGTCATCACTTTATTGATTCCGTTGGCTGGGTACTATGTAAGTATCAAATTGCATTGCTGCTCACTTATTTCAGTGGTTTTATTTGCCACTGGAAATTCTTCCTATTGCTAACCAAAGACAAAAGAAAGGCAATAGACTTAGTATTAAAAAAAATGTATTGTTATAATAAGCTATTCCATGCGGGCGGGCAAAAGCTTAGGAAGATGAGAGAATAATAGACATTATTTGTCTGAGGTGAAATGAGATTCTTTATTTGTGTGTAAAACACAAATAAACACACACTTACTAAATTTGTGAAAAAATTTAGCAAAACAAAATCAACGTGTTATTTATTATTCATTGTAGGGTGGCTGGCAAGCAGTTTGTGCATGTCGGGTTCTACAAGGGCTCACTCAGGGTCTTTTGTATCCTACAATGCACAACCTCATAGGAAAATGGATTCCCTTCGAAGAAAAGAGTTTATATGGCACCATTATTTATGCTGGTAATTATAGCCTATTTTAATACGAAATCGTTTCCAAAATACACACACGTACACAAAATCTCGTCTCTATCTCCGAAGAGGTAGACATGCCAGATTTCACCAGACACTTTGTTTCTCCTACGTATTCGAGGTGAGCCAATTGCGATTTCTGGGTACTTTGAAGGAGAATTCACCAGATCCTCGTCTGTTTGTCAGTATGTGCAGGTAAGAATGACTTAGGCGATAAAGATGTTTAAAGAGCCGCTAAGTACCCGTCTATAATACAGTTTTTAAACTACCAGTACTGACTCGGAGAGTAAATGAAACGACAGATGATTAACAAAGACAATAAGCCACTTATGGCACCTAATGATATCAAACGGATTAAATATATCAAGATGTCTTTATTATCACAATGACTACTACTATGTATAATCTTGTAAAGGACATAGAACTGTTTATCCTTAAATTGGTGACTTTTTTTTTTTTTTTTTTTTTTAATTCCGCGGCCCAAGGCCGCGGCCGCTCTAACGTCCGTTGCCGGGCGTCCCTGGTTACTAGCAGAGGGTATGTCCAGTGGCGCCCGGCGGTAAATTGGTGACTTGTCATAAGATTATGTGAGTTCATTCATTGCGTCTAACTGACATCAGCCGAAGCCCAACCTTAAAAGCACTTTATGACAGAATCTTTAACTTTTTAGGAGCTGATCTTGGTGCAGCTATTCAGTTCATCGGGGCTGGTTTTATAGCTGACTCTTGGGGTTGGCCAGCCATTTTCTATGTAAATGGAACTTTAGGAGCCATATGGACTATATTTTACGTAATACTGGGATCAGATTGCCCACAGAACTCCAAAATGATAAGTGAAGAAGAAAGACTGTACATTCAAAGTTCACTAGGCCAAGTTGGAGAACAAAAGGTCAGCTGCGGGTGTGCGTTGTTTTATAGACAATTGTTTAATATAATGTCATATTACAGAAAATGTTTCGCATAATTTCGTTTCATAGAATAATCAATACACAGAATACTTACTTTAAAGAATTTTAAATCATTGAATTTTGTTTCATATAAAGTTAAACATTAGAATAATCATTTCATAGAATATCAAATCAAATATTCTTAATCATTATTTGTTTATTTAATAGAAAACTTATTACAAAGAATAACCT
Organism: Nudaria mundana; assembly: GCA_963556515.1. Classification (NCBI taxonomy): domain Eukaryota; kingdom Metazoa; phylum Arthropoda; class Insecta; order Lepidoptera; family Erebidae; genus Nudaria; species Nudaria mundana. Next base: position 21,907,839 of record OY748296.1, read on the forward strand.
AACCTATCCGAGTCGGGGTGCCCTAAACTATACATGGGACAATTTTTTTATAAACTAAACTTTTTCTACGGAACCTTACCTTATGCGTGGCCCGACATGCACTTGGTCGGTTTTTATGTTTGTTATACTTCATAACTTTCGACTAGGTGAATCGATTTAAAAAAATCCCTTTTTTAATTGAAAGCTAGGGCCTCCTGTGCGGTCCCATTTCGGTAATTTGAAAGTTTCGGTAATTTGAAGTCGACATTTATTGCTAAAATTATCTAGTTTTACTTTTATCAGATTCGAACTAAAATGGCTCAAGTGCAATAGGTATTTGCATTCTTTCCAGGATACTTAGCTGAACTGCACTAGGTGCTACACTGTGTACTATAAATTTTATTTATTATAAATTACAGAATTTGAAAACTCCTTGGAAGGCAATAGCCACATCTCTTCCGTTCTATGCGTTGATGGTCGCCCAGTGTGGACACTCTTGGGGATTTTGGACTTTAATGCCTACGTACATGAAACAAATATTAGGAGTTGAAATTAAAGCGGTTAGTTGAAAACATATTATTTGTTAAAGGCACCAAGAACTCTTCAACTGTTTACAGACATGCTTCTGGCAAATGTACCCAAAGTTGCCGTTAACAGCTAAGTTCACTCTATATTATTTAAGTAATTGAGGTTATCATGACTGGTGAAATATGGACCAAATAATATCCCTTAATGAAGATGTGTCTCTGTGTACTTATCGACTCGTTGGTTTGTGGTTGTTTGATAGACTGCTGAGCTATACAACCAGTACGTAAGGTCATCAGGTAATTACAGGTCGTTTAGTCTTTTTGTAGGGTGCCGTAGTAAAATCTCGGGCCACCCCCACCTCTAAAATCTAAACGGCTAGTTCGAGTGGTTTTTTATAAATCCATGTGGGTAAAGTCCTTAATAAACTTTTACAAAGATTGCATGCAAATACAATAAAATTTAAAGTTTTTTATGTCCCTAGTGCTCATTATACACAAGTTATTGATTACAGAACGGTGTAGTATCGGCACTTCCATACTTGGTAATGTTTGTACTTGGCTTTCCGTTTGGCTTCATATCAAATCTGGTGATCAGGAGGAAATGGGTCAGGGTTAACACTGCTAGGAAAATATCAAACACAATTGGTATGTTATACTTAATATTATATAAATAAATAAAATAAGAATGTTTATTGATGCCATAATCCTTTTACAAAAAATTTAATATATAGATATATGATATACAATTAAAAGTTGAAAGGTTGTACACTAATAATATAAACCCTGCCTCCCAAACTAGGTATTCCTGTATCTTGGGTGTATCCATCGATGTTAAGGGTCCTATCAATATCTTCTTTCATACATCATCGTTGTACATGGTACAACTCTCTCTCTTCGCAAATAAAGACGTCACTCTGTATTGTGTGTCTCATTGCAAGAGTTTACTATCTTTTTCAGGGGAATGTGGTTCTGCAGTAGCACTGGTGGCTTTCTCATACGTCCCAGCTGGCAACCTCTCACTTGCAGTAGCTCTGCTAACCATTGCCATTGGGCTAACTGCTGGTCACTACACTGGATTTTTGGTAAGATGTAGAATGTGAATGGAAATAGCTATGCCGGTTTTGATTCCTACAGAAAGTTGTTCTTGCTTCTTCTAGAATCAGCTATTATTATGTCGATGGTGCAACAAACTAAAACAAATGATTTTTTTTTATTCCGCGAGATCGCGGCCGCTCCCATGTCCATTGGTGCGGGCGATCCCAGAAGGTATTTCCAGTGGCGCAAAAATATCAAATGACTAGCCGAAACCCATGGAGCCACCTTTTTGACTTGCCTTATCATAGTAAGCCTAATATTTGAAACAAGTATTATTGACGCAATAGATTTACAACTGGCTTTTCCCAACAGATGGTGCATATCGACATGGCACCAAACTATGCTGGTAGTCTAATGGGGATCGCTAATTTCTTTGCAAACATATTCGCTACTATATCACCTCTCATTGCTGGACTTATTCTTCAAGATGAGGTAAGTTGATGTGAAGAGTAATTTTAATTTTCTGGGTGGTGCAATGCATTTATAGGCACGTAATCAACATACCACTACACAAAAGTAAGTTGGGGCTGGGTTACCCACTAAACCACATGATGTTTCTCTTTCATATATAAATATTCCAATTTGCAAAGTGACATTGCGACTCGACAAAGGGGTGCAAACGTATTGCCTTTACGGGGAACTATGTAGAATATAAAATCAATAACCTAAGTTCTACAATCTCTGCAGCCATGATATTATATTCCAGACGGATCCCACACAATGGCGTGAAGCATTCTACATTTCCGCAGCAATATACATTGCTGCAAACCTCTTTTTTGTACTTTTCGGCACAAGTGAAAGGCAGCCATGGAACGAGCCTAAAGAAACGAATAGTATGGAAACTAACTGAGTTAATTATTGACATTAAAATTTATGATTCAGACATTTTGCTTTAATGTGATAAATCCAAAAACAACTAGAGTAAGACTGGTGTTCATGTTACCCACCAATAAATTCAGAAATTTATTGGTGGTAAAACTTGATGGGACCCACTAAATACCTTATCAACAATTTTTTTTATTCCCTGCTCTTTTAATTGAATAACAATTTATTAAAATTGGTTACAGATACGGAAAATGTAAAAAACGAAAACAAAGTTGCCTGAATAAAAGACCCGATTTCAAAATATTTACTGTTTTATTTGTACAAAACCTTTTTTAGGGTTCCGTAGTTCAGGTCCCGGAACCTTTATAGTTTCTTCATGTCTGCCTGCCCCATGCACGCCCTCGGCCTTCATTCCAAATAGATGCTAGAAAGATGAAACTTTGTATGGAATGTGTATTTGTAACTGTTAATTCAGGAGTTATATAGACTATTGACAAGCAGCCTTAATACTCGTATAATAATATGATTATGTATCATAGCGGTACCTTAGTACATTAGTACCTCAATGCTATGTATAGCTAGGGGGCCTTTAGGGGGCCAATTGTCGCTCGCGTCCGTAGGCTTTACCCTCGAGTCCCTACACGTGGCCCCCGGGTGGTGCTAAAGAGCGACTCTCTTTCCGGTGGTAGGCTTCGGCCGTGGCTGGTCACCACCCTCTGGGTTGAAGTCAGAGTGCCAAGCGTTCGCGCGTTCCACCCTGTGAACCCTGAGCAGCCCTCTAAGAGTGGGTCTATGTAGTTGCACCCTCTGGTGTACCGTAGACGTGCCTTGCAGTACTGCCGCACGTGGTGCTTAGTTTGGAGGGCAGCGGGATCCGGAGAAAGGGTTTTCCGCTGGCCGCCCGCCGATAGTTGGGAGCCCAATAGTGGACTAGCCATCCGCGAAAGGCTGCTCCGCCATCGCGGGCATAATCCCAGAGTTGCTCCTGTTGGGTCGGTTGGCAACCGGATGAGAGGCCTCAACAGGCAATTCTGGGGGGGTCCGGGCGTCCCCGCGTTCTCCAAGCTAGGTTTCCTCACCGTGCGGCAGTGCTGTAACTTTCGTTGGGGTCCGGTTGGTGCCTCACATAACTGCCACTCTTTGCCTATTTCCTCCCTTGATCTTGAAAATATTATGCAGAAACAATATAAGAAAATGAGGTTTCAGCAGCGGATGCACGGCCTCTCACTGAAAGTGCACCTCACTAACATTCGAGGACTGCACTCCAATCTCGTCCCAGTCCACCACCACCTTGAGGCTGCAAAACCGCATCTGCTCTTGCTTACGGAGACGCAAATCTCAACCCCTGCTGATACTTCCTACCTAAAATACCCAGGCTACACCCTGGAGCACAACTTCCGTTCAAAAGCAGGGGTATGTTTCTATGTGCGCGATGACATCTGCGCCAGGCGTCTCCGTAACTTAGAAGATCCCTCATCTTCTTCAATCTGGGTGCTTGTAGACACCGGCATCGAAAAAATTGTTTATGTGGGTGTATACAGATCGCACAGCGGAGATCAGGAGACAACTAGGCTATTTGACCATCTGAGTGAGGCCGCCGATGTGGCTCAACGGAGGTATCCGACCGCTCAAATCGTTTTTCTGGGGGACTTTAATGCCCACCACGAGCAGTGGCTGTTCCCTTACCAGAAAACAGACCATGCTGGTAGAGAGGCCTACAAGTTTGCTTTGTCTATGAACCTTTCCCAGCTGGTTGACCAGGCAACTCGAATACCTGTCATTGAGAGCCACACGGCCAATTGTCTGGACCTTCTGCTGACGACTGAACCAGACCGATATCAAGTGTCAGTATCAGCCCCCCTTGGCAGTTCTGACCACTGTCTGGTTAAGTCCATACTTTTGTGTCCCCCACCTGACTCCAGCCCTAGAGGCACTAGGCGGGTGTGGCGATACAAGTCAGCGGATTGGGATGAGATGCGACATTTCCTTGCATCTTACCCATGGCTGTCAGTCTGCTTTTCTTCTGGCGATCCGTCAAGCTGCGCGTCTGCTGTTGCCGGGGTTATCGGTCGAGCGATGGAATACTTTATTCCGTTTTCTGACCGGCCATCTGGGATCAGAGCTCAGGCCTGGTTTGGCTCTGACTGTTTGAAAGCTGAGGCAGACAAACAGTCGGCTTATGAAGCTTGGGTTGATGCCAGAAATCGCAAAGCTCCGGACACGCTTAAAAAGAAGAAAGCCTTTAACAAGGCAGCCAAGTCCTGCAAAAGGGTCCTGATGAAGGCGCGCTTCAATCACGTTGGCCGCGTAGGAGCCAGACTCTCGTCTTACCCATCTGGGAGTAAGGAGTTTTGGTCTCTAGCCAAATGTGTTGAGGCGAACTTTTGTCGATCCTCACTCCCTCCTTTGCAGAAACCTGATGGAATACTGGCACACACAGCTGTGGAAAAGGCTAATCTGTTTGCCTCTCTGTTTGCTGAAAATTCACGGCTAGATGCTGGTATTAAAACACCACCTCAGCTACCTCCTAGTGATTGCAAAATGCCTGAAATCCGCATTCATCAAAAGGAGGTTCTCAAAATATTACGCACTCTGGATGTGAATAAAGCCAGTGGTCCCGACGGTATTCCTGCCATTGTTATGAGGAACTGCGCAGCCGAGTTGTCTCCTATCCTGACACGCCTGTTCCGTATGTGTTTCCGGGCTGGCAAAGTTCCGAAAGCTTGGAAGGTAGCTAACGTACAGCCAGTACCAAAAAAGGGTAGACGTGCAGACCCTGTCAACTACCGCCCAATTGCGATTCTCTGCAAGGTGATGGAGCGTTTAATAAACAATCGTTTACTGGCATACCTCGAAGACAATGACCTCCTAAGTGATCGGCAATACGGGTTTCGCCAACGCCATTCTACTGGAGATCTTCTAGTGTATGCCACGCACCTCTGGGGTGAGGCTCTTGAAAGATATGGTGAGGCACTTGCTGTGTCACTTGACATTTCGAAGGCTTTCGACAGGGTCTGGCACGAAGCCCGTATAGCCAAGCTTCCTGCTTACGGAGTTCCGGCTAGTCTTTGTGCTTGGATTTCAGATTTCCTAAGGGAACGATCTATTCGAGTGGGTGTTGACGGCTGCGGCTGCTGTGGTATCTGGGAGGGATCTGTTCTCTCGGCAACGTTATTCCTGCTACATATAAACGACCTGCTCAGACCCGGTATGTTTGGGTATGCGGACGATAGCACGGTTGCAGAGAGATATTTCTCCAGCGTAAAGGCCAAAAAACCGGAAATCGACGATCTTAGAGTGGCAATGGTTGAACGCACCAATTTAACCCTTCATGCAGTGTCTGACTGGGGCGATGCTAACCTTGTCACATTCAACACCACGAAAACCCAGGCGTGTCTTTTCTCTGCCAAAAAGAGCCCGTTCACCAAGGCTCCCACTTTCCGGGATGTCCCTGTACCTGTGACTCAGCATCTCCAGCTCTTTGGTGTGGACTTATCATCCAACCTGAACTTTGGAAGCTACATTGAATCCAGGGCTAAAACAGCTTCGAAAAAACTAGGCATCCTCTCTAAGGTGCGTAAATATTTTACCTCGAATCAACTGCTGAGTCTTTACTCAGCACAGGTTCGCTCCTGCATGGAGTACTGCTCGCACCTTTGGGATGGATCCGCCCGCTACCAGCTTGAGGCCCTGGAAGCTATTGACAGATGCGCCAGAAAACTTATAAGCGATGAGGCGCTCACAAGTAACCGACTTCAGAGCCTCGACCATCGCCGTCTGGTTGCGAGTCTGTGTGTCTTCTACAGGTTACATTTCGGAGAGTGTGCGCAGGAATTGCATGAATTAATTCCACCAGCACCATTCCATCATCGGACATCAAGGCGTGGTCTGAGATTCCATCCGTATGTGGTCGATATACCACCTCTTCGTACCTCTCGATTCGCTTCTTCTTTCATCATGCGAACCGCAAAGGAATGGAATTCCCTTCCAGCGTCATTGTTCCCCGATACATATAATCTTGGGATTTTCAAGGCAAGAGTAAATAGGCATTATTTGAGTTTGCGTGTTTCATCTTAGACCGCATCGTTACTTAACATCAGGTAAGATTGCGGTCAAACGCACTCAAATTTATTCATAAAAAAAAAAGCTAATACCACAGAATAGGGAATAGTACTTACATACAGAACTTGCACTCCGACGTTAATTAAAGCACATTCTTTTGTTTACATAGAACATCATTCGAACGTTAGGGTTGTCGGCCAAGTAAAACATATACCAGCATATACATATACAAACATACACGAGTACAATGCCGTGTCACAAACAAGAGACAAACAACGTCGGGTTTTATTTGCGATTGTTAGGCGAGTGACATAGGCCTGCTAATACTAATAATTAAAGGTGGTCACGGGTCCACTTTGTAAAGTTCAGAGGAATCTTCTTCTTCTTTCTTTCAAAACGTAGCTCCATCGATATTTATCGATGATTTCGTCAATGTCAAAGTAATGCTTGATTAGTTGATAGTCCCGCACAGAAGAACTAGTTATTCCTAACTAGCTCCAGGTGCAGGACAAGAAATGTTGTTCGGTATGAGAGAGAAAAAAACCCGATTTTTGCTAGCACCAGAGGTAACCTAAACAGCCACCTGGCACGCGCTCAGCAAAGATCGAACTTCCAGAGGAATCTTGGTTATGTGGATCTTCTATGTCTATATCTGGCCTCATGACTGATTGGTAAGTAGTCACTAAGCTCTAGATAATATAACTTTTAAAAAAATTTCAGGCATTGAGACTAGTACCATTGGTCATCGTAGCTCAGTGGTCAGAGCATTCGCCCTCTTAGGGAAAGGCCGTGGGGTCGAGTCCTGCCGATGACACCAGTTTTTGTGATTTATTCATAATTTATTTATAATTTCTTTCTTAATATTTTAAGATTAGTTAAGCAAACTCATTGCTTTGAAATACAAGAATATAGTACCATTATTTTGTTTTTAACATGTAACCAATCACCTTCACAGCAAGAACGACACTAATCGTCATAGTTGGTATTATTATACGATACTGTGTCGCTACCAATTTTTGTACCGATGTACTCAAAAACAACAACAGTCACAAAATACTTTCAATTTCATTTCATTATTGGTCTATATTCTTTGAACGGTGTGACGTTGATAAAGTAGTACCTACTAGAGAATATATTATTTTTAATATTCTACGCTATGGAAAACAGGGAGGGTATTAGTGATAGTGAAAATTTGAAACCTAGTAAGTATACATAATATCGATGGAAAATATATTCTGTGAGTCATTTCATAATATAATACTATTGTTCCACCAAGTGCCGACAATCGAAAGCATAAATTATTTCGATGGAAGAAAACATATTTGGCGTGAGCGCCAAAAAATCGAAAATACGTTTTTTACATCATTTTATTCAAAAATAATTCTGCGTCGATTGGTCTGGATCTCATAATTCTATGGTGAAAAAAATCACTTAGGCAGTATGCTTTTTGACCAATACCAAGAGTCTTATTTGTTGTAAATCTACTAAAAGAGAGTATTTTCGATGTATTTGTTGCTTACAACATTTCTGCGGTCAGTGAAATAATGAGTTATGATTTTTTTCTTATTTTAGTAACGTTTTTTGGCTCTGGTGAAAATTTCGTATTTTGGCGCCTACGCCAAATATGTTTTCTTCCATCAATATAATCTGTAAATATTTTGAGCACTATTTCGATCACTGGGAATTGCAATAAAGAGTATTAGGTATAGTTCGTTAAACTATGCATTATACTGTCTATTGATGACACCTTGGTCCCACCAATTTTTTTTTTCTAGCATAGAGCAACATAACCACAGGTAATATTTCAAATAATCAATCAATTTCATTTATTCAGTTTAGGCACATAAAGAGCACATTATGAATGTCAAAATTTTACTATTTTATGTCAAGCAAAATTATAAAAATACTAAATTAAGTACATAAAACCATTAAAAAATAATACTTTCGCTGGTTCGGTAAGTTGGTTCTGCTGAGAAGATACCAGCAAGAAACTCCGGTAGATTATCCATTTTCTTTTTTAATAAAGTTTTGTTTACATTGTGTTACAATTTATATTGTACGAGTGGCTAACGACAGCAGATTAGGGTGACCATGCATTTTTATCATTAAGATATTCGTCTACATTATAATAGCCTTTCTTCATCAAACATTTTTTCACTACTATTTTAAACCAAATCCTGCGGAATTTCATCAAATATTTTGGCTAACATTCGGTTTAACGGTCCACAGAGGGCAGAACTTAATGTCATTTGACTTCATTTTCGATTCTGAGTCGATCCACATGACCTTCAAGGTCCGCCAAGGTCAAATAAAAAAGTTGGTTAAAAACGCTTTAAAAACGGTTAGGTTAGGTGAGATTTTTTTAATTTTTTATTTGACCTTGGCGGACCTTGAAGGTCATGCCAATCGGGTAAGTTATAGATGATATAATAACAAAATCTCTAATATTCACAATATATAACTACGGAACCTATAATTTTATTTAATATAGCGATTAGTTAATATAATGAACGATTGATATAATTTTAAAACAACCAATTTTTATAAGCATAACATACATTAAATATAACATCGTTTGACATAACATACAATAAATATAAAATCGTTTGACATACCGCTCAAAAGATATAAAACTAATTTGGTCTAATATGATGAAACCTACGGGAGCGTTTCTCATACATGAACGCACCCGATGCCCCGTGTAGGTCACATCTCCAATATCGCCTTACCTGTCCCTCTCACAAATCCGATTTCTGTTCCTACTCCTTTACTGTTCATGCGGTCACTCTGTGGAACTCGCTCCCGCCGAACATACAACGCTGCAACACCATTTTTACATTTAAAAGGAAAGTGAAGGAACACTATCTCTCCTCTCTGTCTTAAATATCTGTATGTATGTATATTATATTATTAATACATATTTGTATATATCTATTTATGGTTCCTATTTTTTCATGCATGTAAGTATATATTGTACCTATATATTATTATTATAACCTAATCTGTATATATCTATTTATATGTATTTGTGTAATATAGATCCACCTACGCACACATAAGACTTATTCTATCAAGCATTTCCTTCCCCTGGCCCACTGGAAGAGATTTCTTATGAAATAAGTGGTGCCTTTGTACTCAATCTATCCTAATGGTTCATCTTCTTCTTATTTTATTTTTCATGTGTGTACATAAATAAATAAATATAAGAAAAAAAAAATTAAAACGGGTATCACAAAGAAAGGAATTTGACAAATGTTCACTTCCCAAAAATAATTTCGCATAATTTCATTTGCCAAATTATTACTTAGCAAAAAATCTATTCACCAAAAATTGTAACGCAAACCTAATGTTTGGGAAATGAACGTTTAAACTGTAACTTGCTGACCAACTAGTACTTTTAACATTTTTTATTTAGTCAAATAAACATTTTTTTTTAAATAAGTAATTATCCTTATCTAAATAGTTCAGTTCCGGGTAACCTACTAAAAACAGTCTCTTTTTTCTATTAATGCAACTCGTTTCTGGCATAGGAGGTCACAGTTTTAACCTAACCTAACCTACCCATTTTGTATTCACCAAACGTTTATTGTCTGAAGATTGTTTGTACTTAGAGTCGGGGTGTTAAGCATAATTACCTTTTTTATATATATTGAACGTTAGACCAAATGATTTTCGATTACATAAACGTTATATCAAACAACGTTATACTAATTACGTTTTAGAATAAATAAATGTTATATTCAAAGAAATTATATCAACAGTTGGTATAGCTCACGTTGATTAAATCTTATGAACGATAATAAAATGAAATTAGACCAAATGAGTTTATACCTTATGAGACGCACCCATGCCAATCGACTTTACTCGTCGAGTAGAGAGTAAAGAGAGGTTAGGTAAGGTGGTAATTTTTTTTTCTTTAAACAAAATGGGCAGGTTAGGTTATGTTAAAACTGTGACCTCCTACGCCATGCAATGGCCAGATTGCCATGCCGTTCAATGCCAGAAACGACTTGCATTAATGCGAAGAAAATTTTGGGAAGTAAACATTTGTCAAATTCCTTTCGGAGGTTAGGTGAGGTTTTTTTTTTATTTGACCTTGGCGGACCTTGAAAGTCTTGCTAATCGACTGTACTCGTCGAGTAGTGTCCAAATATATATAGTACTAGCGGTGGACCGCTAAGACGAATGTTTACCAATATTTTTATACATTTGCCTACAAACGAATTACCAACTTTATGAAGTCTAATTTTTGTCATTGCCAGTTTATTTTTATTTCTTGTATTTTAATTATGGTTGTCGGATCTTATTTTGAAGAGTTATATGTTCTTCCGTACATATTATACGATGTTGTCGTAAACATATTGAGAAGCAACTGTTAAAATATTAATTTCTTTAGTAAATAGTTCTTTCAGCGAGTACGGGGTCTGAGTCTATAGATTGCACGTATAGCTCGTTTCTGTAATATGAATATTGTCTCAATATCGGCAGCTGAGCCCCATAGCAGCAGACCATAATGACATAACGCTATGAAAGTAGCTAAAATAAACTAATCGTGCCGTTTTTCATCAGTCAGTGACCTTATCTTTCTAACCGCATAGGCAGCCGAACTAAGTCTTCCTGCCAAGACTGTGATATGAGAACCCCATTGTAGTTTTCTATCTAGAGTTATCCCAAGAAAAAACTGTGGTATTGACTATTTGAACTAATTCATTATTCATAGTAATTTGAGTATCCACCCGTCTAACATTGGGCATAGTAAATTTTACACATTTTGTTTATGAACCAAAGCACATTATAATTATTAGATTTTTCTATTGGATTTATATTATTGACAATTATATTTACGAGGTTGGTGCAATCCAACCGAAACATCGGGTAGCAAAATAGTATTGTATTTTTAAAATCATTACGATTAAGTCCCATTTAGAATTATCAATTACCTACAAGTGAAAATCGTTGAAGTTTAATTTTTTTTTCTCTCTGTAACTGGTACAATAATTGCCACACGCATATGATTTATCCTTATTTCGTTATTGCAGATTTCATATTAGGTACTTTATTTCAATAAATGATGCCACCGTGATATGAATTCTGATTTTGATGAAGTAAGTATAAACATTTCTCAGTCTTGATTAACATAAAATCCTTTGCAGTACCGTGAATTCTTGAAATTATTTCTTTATCTATACTAGAGGTAAAGGTTTGCTTTAGGCCCTTAAAAACTAAATGGGGCCCATGCACCAAATAAAAAATCGATAAAACAGTTTTTTTTTGTGTAATTTCTAAGTTACACATAAATGATTGTATAAAGACAATATACCTAATACTGATTTGTCCTCTGACAGTTTGTGTAAACGTCTTTTATTTATAAACCAAATAAACAAAATATTTAAGCGTTTATATAACAATAAGTGACAATGCTAGCATTGTCACTTATTGTTATATATACGCTTATAACATTGGTGGTTGACATTGACATAAAATTGACATGAGTGTCATTAACCTCGAATCTTTAGAATACAGTATGGACAACAATGAACGATGGGATTTGTATTTAAAGCAATAAATGCGCGAATTTTTTGAAATCTTATAGCTGATACCTGCTCATTATCAAGAGTAAGTTAAAAAAAATTACCTCTGCGGAGTAAGTATTATCAAACTTATCTTAAAATGATGTGTCGTGTAACAAAAAAGGAAAGAGTAAGGAACAAGTAGGTAAATAATTATAGGAAGTTCCAAGATGCGCCAGCGAATTAAAACAATTGAGACATATTATGAGATTTAAGGAAAGTAAGTCAGTTGCGTGAAAAGGAAAGTGTTGACTAAGGAGAGAAATGGAGGAGTTAGACATGATGCGCCGACTCCGAATAATTGGGGTAAGAGCAAGATGGCGACGAACTAGTGCTAATACGACAAGGTTTGCTCAGTGTGAGACTAGTTGGATTTATATAATTTTATAAGCAATGAAGTATGCTAACTTTTTCTCAGAAAAAAATCGCAAAACCTCTAATGTTTTGCGCTTCTTTGTGTTTTGGGCAGATGCTAAAACGTTCCATCTTAAAAGTCCAGCCCAATACTATAGTTCTTGCGATTCCTTTTGTAAAATTATTAGTTGGCATTAGTTGCAAGTGCCAAAACATATTTATTTATTATTCATCTAATATCAATCGGTTAAAGTCTGATTTTCATTGCAGAGTCCGTGTTTGGTGTCCGGCATGTACAAGCAGTTCTCTTATACTTAGCGATGCTCTTTGGATATAACATGAGAACTAACCTGAGTATGGCCATCGTCGTTATGACGGATACCACTAAAGAACATGTATGTCTATACAGTAAGCAGTAAAGTTAAACATACGTCTCAAGAGAGAGTCTCATCAAGATCTAAAAACCCAAAGTCAACCTCAACTGCAAGTGGTACACATGCCAATCAAAGAAATTCCTGGTTTGCGGCAATAAGCTTACACCTATTGGACGTTTTCACATTGCGCGATATCGTGAGGATATTATGAAATATTCAAAGGTAGTATATAATTAGGTTTGCGTCTGCACGATATCGTGTGTCGTTATCGTGCATTGTGAAAACATCCATTCGGCATTTTGACGATAACATCACGATAATTTACATTTTTACCTTAAAGTTACTGCTGCTACTTAAGATATCGTCACGATATTATAGACGATATCGTGTGTCGTTATCGCGCAATGTGAAAACGCCCAATACGTGGGATTAACATCATTACTAAGTGCAAAAGGGGAATTTGAAGAATCTGACGTAGGTACGCTACGACGACGTTTCCTCAGAATACTTGAGGCTCCGCATTTGTTACATGTACTCGTATATTTGGGTCACTTTCTAGTAAATTAATGAACTGTTCCAAATTCTAATGAAACCAAAGATTAGGAAAATGTTTCTGTTTTGCATAAAAAAACAACTGCTGAAAATGTTAATGACTGTCATGTTCTCTATTATCTGTTATAATTTAATGAAACAGTCGAAAATGTTAGATAATTACCTAATGTAGTGAGGGTGAAAATCAACAATTCTTCGAACATTAAAACAATTGTAAATCCGTGACTTTAAGAGAATCACATTTGTGGTTGCTAATCTGCTTTTACTTCTTCTTATAAAGCAATGGTAAGTAAAATGTTTTTAAAAAATGTTTTAAACCTTTTAAATTTGTAATAGCATTGTTTTCCGCAGAATTGAAAGAAAAAAAGACAACAAAACGTCGACAATTGTTAACATATAAACATTTTTTTAAACATTTTACTTACCATTGCTTTGTCATGGATTTTCGCCAAGTAACGCCTGATTCTATCCAATATTCTTCTTATAAATAAAAATCTGCTGAACCGAGTTCTGGGTGATCTAGGGTTGATATAACATAGTATTAGGTACTAATAATAACCTCTGCAGTCTGGGTAAAAGTCTCCACAATACTATTTAACGGACTTCCCGTGTTTCAAATAACACAATAAGGTCCAATATTTTGAAAAACAAAAAGAAAGAAAGTTCATTTTCATAACAACTTAATAATAATATTTGTATTTATAAATTATTCCATAGACCTTCGATTGGAACTCACAAACTCAAAGCATGATCTTTTCTTCATTTATGTGGGGCTATATACTCCTGCAACTCGCCGCTGGAGAACTGGGTCCTAAGTTTGGAGGCAGTATTCTCATCAAGATTGCTATTGGTGTCAACAGTGCAGTATGCTTCTTGATTCCAACTGCAGTGTATTATGTAAGTAGTCATTGTACATATACTAGTATGCTAGGTTTATGAATGAGATCCCAGGTGTATTACGATAGCCCAGTTAATTGAAATTGATTTGATATGCAAATGATGGTCAGCAAGATTGACTCACCCGTGTCTCGTGACTGTATAATGTATAAAAATAAAATAAACTAAATCTAAGTAAGGAATTATAGTTTTGTTAAAAGTTGTGATCGAGAGGCAACGGGCTTACTTTTAAAACTAGACGAGTTAGTTTGTTGCCGTTCGATGTTTTTAAACGAATTACACGGACTACGCCATCGGGGCCACTATGCAGTTTCGTAATTCTACCTAGTGCCCATTTGAGTGGCGGGGCATCTGAATTTATAAGAGCAAGATCACCGAGTTATAAATTGTTTGAAGAACTATGCCATTTTAGGCGTGTTTGTAAAGTATTTAAGTAATCTTGTTTCCAGAGTTTCCAAAATTGTTGAGACATCTGCTGGACAAGTTGCCATCGATTCAGTCTAGAGGCAGAAAGATCTGTTAGACTGTTCTCCGGTACAGACAGAAGCTCCCTACCTATGAGGAAATGTGCCGGTGTTAACACTTTAAATTCGGTCGGGTCGCTGGACAGCGCGCACAGAGGTCTCGAGTTCAGTACGGCTTCGACCCGTATGAATAGTGTGCCCAGCTCCTCGAATGATAACGCTCTGGTACCAATGGTGCGTCGTAAGAGAGAGCGGGCCCCTTTAATGACGGCCTCATGGAGTCCACCAAAATTACTGCCCGTTGGGGGATTAAATCGCTAAACAATACCACGAGAGACCAAACCGTTATTGATATTAATCGATTGGTCGTTTAAAAATGTAGTTATTTCCCTTAATTGTTTATTTGCTGACACGAAATTCGTACCATTATCTGAAACAATATAATGGCACAAACCTCTCCTAGCTGTAAATCGATCGAAACATGCCAAAAAACATTCCGTACTTAGTGATGACAACACTTCCAAATGAACTGCCCGTGTCGCACAACACACGAACACACAAAGATAGGATTTGGAGATGCGAGCGTTCCTACGCGTTGACTCTTTTGTAGGAAACGGTCCGCCCATGTCTACACAAACAGTGTGAAATACATGAACATCCTGAGAGCGATATTTAGGTAGTTCGTCCATTAAGGGTTGTCGACTCGTAGGAGTTGCTCTGAAACAAGAAATGCATTTCCTAGTTCGTGACCTAATAACATTACGAGCGTTGACAATCCAATACTTTTGTGTTAGTAGACTTTGAAGTGTGCGAGGACCCACATGTAAGTAAATTTTGTGGAAATGATCAATTAAAATCTTTGTGAAGTGGGCATCTTTAGGAAGTAAAGGAGGGTGCTTTTGTTTTTAAGATAACTCTGACTGGGAAAGTCGACCCCCCACCCTGAGGAAACAATCAGGGTCAATGAAAGGGTTGAGTTTCTTTAAAGAAGAATTACTATTACCACCCTTAACTAATGCCTACATTTCACTACCAAAATGAGGCTCTTGTACGGTTTTCACTAATATACTGTGGGCGCGCCTAGTGTCTGTCACGGTTAGACAGCCTGTACGTGCGCCTGAAGGCAGTCTACAGTTACGTATAAACTGATAGCATCGCGCTACCACATTGATCAATTTACTAAAACTAGAATACTATGTGGTGCTACCTTGGACTTCGCAATGAGCAAATTGACTTTGGCTTCACCGTTAAGATTTACTGTCCGTAAATATACGACTGCCGCGTAACCAAGGGACGAGGCATCACAAAACCCCAGTAGTTGATACAGGGACGGTGTGGCCTCGGCCACATGACGGTCATGACGTATATTTGATAGCATTGGAAGCTCCTTCACGTAGGACTGCCATTGCGAAGTCAAATCAGATGGGAGACTTTGGTCCCAGTGGAGCTGGCGAGTCCAAAGTTACTGCATGAAACACTTAGCGTAAAAGGTGCACGGTGCCATAAATCCCAAGGGGTCGAACTGTCGACCGATCTGTCACAGCACCGTTCTCTTTGAAACAATATGGCTAGGTGGCGTGACTGTGAAGGAAAAAGCGTTAGATGCAGGTAACCACTGAAGCCCCAGCACTTTAATGGCTAAATTCTCTTCATCATCAAAGGTCACTGATTTTTCAAGATGATCCTCGTTGAGCTTGTCGAGAACCTGATTGCAATTGCTAGACCACTTTCGAAGAACAAACCCACCTGTCTCCAACAATTGCATGATTTCTTGTTGAATGGTTAGCGCTTCCTCGACAGTCGGCACCGACCACAGAAAATCGTCCATAAAAAACGCAGTCTTTAACAAAGGAGCCACCCTAGGGTAATTCTCACGTTCATTATCTGCTAACGTATGTAGTACCCTAATAGCTTAGTAGAGACAGCTAGCCACGCCATAGGTGAGGGTATTCAAAGAGTATTTTTTGATTGGTTAATCTAAAGAATAGCGCCACAGAATGTGTTGATAAGATCGCTGGTCAGGGTCCACGATAATCTGGCGATACATTTTACAGATGTCTGCAGACAAACAAACCTCTTGAAGACGAAAGTTAATTAGAAGCTGGTTGATATCTGCCTGCAGTTTAGGGTCTGGAAGTACGACTGAATTCAACGACAAACTGTTAGATGACTTACCTGACGCATCAAATACCACACGATGAGACGTAGTGGAACTGCTAGGCTTAAGACGCAAAAATGCGGTATGATGTATTTCGATACCACATCCCGGGCATCACCAAGACAAGTCATATGTCCGAGGTCCTCGTATTCACGCATAAATTTATGGTATTGTATTTTAAGCTCAGGTTCTCTTTCCAATTTTGACTCTAAGTTACGAAGTCGCCGAGCTGCCATTTGACTCGAGTCTCCCAATTCCACCGACTCACGAAACGGATACCTCACTATATACCTTTTTTTTTTTTTTTTTTTTTTTTTTTATATTTGCTTCGCCAAATTGACGCCGCCCGCCTGGTGGTAAGTCGTGACGACGTCTAGCGATTGTGGGCCACTCTCACAGCACACATTACTATTGAGAGTGGCCCTCAACTTGACGACCTACTGATGTGCCTCTTCACGCTCCGCTTAAAGAACCCAGGATTATATGTGGGAGGAAACACGTGCACTGACAGGGCGTTCCAGGCCACTATCGTTCGGCAGAGAAACGAACGTTTAAAACGTTCGGTTCTCGCGAACATGCTATCCACTGTGTGGGGGTGGCATCTCTGCCCGGCACGAGTCGTTCGGGATCGGAAGGAAGAGGGTGGGATCAGATTGAAGAGCTCTACAGAACACTCGCCGTGGTAAATACGGTAGAATGCGGCCAAGGAAGCTATTGCTCGGCGCTGAACTAGCGGCTCAAGGCTTCCCGTTACCTCCGGACAATCTATAATACGGATAGCCCGTCGCTGCATAGCGTCGAGAGCGTCCAGCAGATACTTCGCGGAGCCGTCCCAGAGGTGAGAGCAGTATTCGACGCGGGGTCTAATCTGCGTCTTGTACAGCAGACACCTCTGGTCCGGTGTAAAGAATCTCTTTACCTTATTCAGTATTCCTAGTTTCCGCGAAGCTAGCCCTATACATCTTTCGATGTAGTTTTTATTATTGAGCTTGCGACGAACGTCTATACCAAGGATATCAAGGTTGTCCTTCATTGGTAATAATGCATTCTGAAGAGAGGGTAGGGGAAGGAAAGGGGATTTCTTCGCA